>JAAAKL020003385.1:0-23308 GCA_010016065.2 Carybdea cf. marsupialis auct. non (Linnaeus, 1758)
GACGATGATATGATGATGTGATGATGATATGATAATGATATGACGATGACAATCATTACCATAATGAGGATGCTTGAATGGCAGTGTCTACGCATTGATGAATATTTTGTACTATGAATTTGCCTGCCTGATGATTAGTCTTTCCTTGAAGGACAATCTTGTCATTCAATAGTTTTGCAGAGGTCAATCAGGGATGACAGGCACCTAAGAAAAAATTGGAGAATGGATAACAGACAAGGTGTCGGTGTGGTGTGAGCTGGTTGGCCCGCTGCTATATTGATGCTAATAACTTCGTGAATATTTGTTACTCGGGATTTCAAATTCGCAGTTATCTTGATTTCATCTATTAGCTAAAGAAAAATAAGATTTTCAAATTGGAAATGATGACATAACACAACAGTCAGAAATTGACAAGTGCCTAAACACCGTTGGCAAAGTCGTTCTGATAGCATATACTAACAAAACGTAATGCAAGCTTAATTTTTCACGTTTCAAAGACAATAAACACGGCATTAAGTGCCGGGAGCAATTTTTCATGCAATTTACTAAAATAAAAAAAAACTGGTTTATTTTAACTGTTTTCATCCGTAGATATTTCGGGTTGTTTGTGGGTGACTCTTTGTAGAACGCAATTACGGCGTCATCATTAGCAAACCTTGAACAAGATTTGTTGAAAATAATTCTTGATATACGGAAAAGTCAGAAGGTTTCAAAAAGACTGTGCAAGTTGTACATGAGACAGTAGAAAAGTATAGCCCCGCGGGACTACTCACTCGCCCCTCCCTCTTCCTTAGAATTAAGTACCTTAATGGAACTAACTTTGGCGGGAACTAAGATACAAGAACAAAAGATGTTATCTCTAGCGGGAACAAAGTTTGGTGGAATCGGCGGATTTGTAAAACTTTGTTCCCGCTAAAAATAAATTCTCTAGTGAACCGCCAAAATCAATTCACATTTTCCCCCGTTCCCCAAATTTAATTTCGACAATTTGCGATCGATTTGGTGAATTTCTTGGACCGCCATAATCAGTTCCCTTAAGGTATATCAATATTTTATCAGAGGGGTAACTGGAATTTAAATGTAAAACACCAACAAGAGATCTAGGTTCAGTCGTCCTCCACTATATCAAAGAAAACGTCTTTGAAAAATAATAGATTGCCTCTCAGCTCCAAGACTACTGGGAAGAAGTTGTAAGTCACTGTCCGCGAGGTGGCACCCATTTCTTTAGTATCCGCCTGCAAAAACACCATATAATTTACTGGTGCAACAGCACGGTATTTGCATGTTCTATATGTAACTTCTATATGGATATAACACGAATAAACTTCATTGTTACTTTTTGAAACTATGAATGGTTTCATGTGGATGAGTTGGTGCAAAGTCGTGAGCACATTATGGCTCCTGGGGCCAGTTGAACAACCTTCAAACATTTCAAATCTTAGGGTGAGACTTAACCTCAATCTACAAAAGAGATACTGCAACAGGAAATTGTGAAGTAAGTCAGCGAGGGGAGGCAACAACAGTTTACAATTTTACTGCAAAATAGCAGCCAAGTGATCGAGCCATGGTGCATGAAGTCAGATTATTTAAATGATCTCATACTGCCATCAAAAGTGTGAACAATATTTCAAAGTCGATCAAATCTAGTCTTTGCATGGTTCCGTACCATCCCCACCCCCCTGTGATCCCACATACCTAAACATTTTTCAAAGTTCATGGAGATATTTGTACTGTATTGCCACGTGACAAGTACAGATCGTGCTGGGAAAAAAGAGGGACATTTCTCCCCTCACCACAATCCCCATCCGCACTACTACAAAACTGAAATAGTACAGTAGACTAAGTACTTTGCAACCTCCACCCCCTCACCCACACCCCCGTATTCGTTAAGCACTCTTTGACAAATACTATAATACCAGTATCATATCACAGATGTATCTATAGAAGAGATCAGAGACAATCGAATGAAGGCTAGAGCATGGCTCTATCTCCACGCAATCGAAGGTCATGATCATTTATGATACTCCTATACAAACCAATTTCGGTTAATACGACCAAGGTATTCTTCTTTAAACTTACCATAGTAACAGCCCCAATTCTTCGGTGGGAAACTGTTGTCCTTGACTTCATCATGAACCCAACCATTCAACGTCTGGCTGCAGTAGCTAATAGTTTTCGGTGAAGTGTCAAACTTTGAAAATGCAAAGTACTTTCTACCATTGATGACGAACTCAAAGCCTTGATTGTAAATCATGGTCCAAAACCCTTTGTTTCCATCTTCATCGATGACAATATCTGGGAAAAGAAGATGAACAACTATCTTGGAAACCGGATGAACAACTTCGTTACAATTGATTTTGTTCGTGCCCCCAGCTTTTCCTAGATACACCATCCATGTTCCACGAATCTCTTCGTAAGAACAGTTCGCTGGGGTATCTGCAACGCAGCTTTGAAAAGCAACCAAAGCCAAAAAGATTAAGGAATACATGGCCACACGCGAGCAGAACATCAACTAACACTGACTGAAACCCTAGTAAGTGCCTGGATCATGTGACAGACAGGTTATGACAACATAGGTCTGAATAGATTTATTCAGATCTATGATGACAACAACAAATGAAGCAGGGTATTTGGAGACCGGAAATGAACATGAGACGAGGTGACGTTTCCTAATGGACTAGAGCGATACAAAATATCAACAGGGCAACATGGGGAATTTTAGTTGTGCAAAAATGTGAGTGATAAAAGTACGGGGACGACAGGCAGGGGTGAGTGGATGCAAGGGGACGCACGCGAAGGATGGATACAATCGATTCAAGGTCTGCTAGTGTCTATTCTTCAATTTAAGCAATCTCAAAGATCTCTGCTTCCTTTGCCAGCTGACCTCCGGTGGCAGTCACTTGGACAGACGAGGTGGAAGACGCCCCCAATAATCTTCATTCAAGATAAAAAAAAGGTTTGTTATCCATAAAAATCGGATAACTAGGTCGCTAGTAAAGACAAGCAATCGTCCGTAGGAGTATGTAATTACTCATTTGACATTCAAAACTATTTTAGAATTCATTCTTAACTCTATAAAACAATGGTCACCCCTTGATGACAGATCAGAATTTGTCCTCACCCCCAATCCAATAACCTGCCAAATGATCGATCCCGCTCTGCTCATCAGGATGTATGATGAGAAATTGCATACAAAGGGTGCAGCCCCTAATCGACGGAGCAACCTCTCCTTCCATTTCAAGGGTGACTCTATAGTCCTAGCAATCTGAGAAACTTGACGTATCCGCTGTCAACATCGGTGGGAGTAGAAGTTACTACATCACATCAATTCACTTGTATGCTCAAGAAAGTCTAAAAAAATGATGCTAAATCTTATGCGATTGGAGCAAGAAAGTTTCGGCACAATATATTTCAATTTACTTAATATCCTTAGAATGTGCGTAGCAGTGGGGAGGGGGAAGGGGCTGTTACGGTTCTTTTGATTTTGTAAATAATGTATGTGAGCTCCCTGTGATTGAGCAGTTTTGGCCGACATTGACAGCGACATTGGCCGAATCGAGTGGATTTTCCACCGCATAACTCATTGGACTTTTCGACTCAATGTGTAGGCCTAGGGCGCGGCGTTTTTGAATAGCATAAGCGACAAAGCTACTACAAAGTAAGTGAAAATAAAACAACAAACATAAGGGAAAATAAATTGTTGTCATCAAGTACTGCAACGATCATAAGCTATCGGCATCTAATAACAATATTCCCTAATAAGCCAATGGAATCACAAGCAGGTGGGAAATTAAAGAAACTAGGATACCTCACATGATACATGAAATGGGATTAAAAAAACCCTCCAGACTTTGGTTTCGCATAGCTGTGGACTAACTTGTGTATACCAAACAATAGACATCCCATCTCTCGTTGATATGGGACCGTAGCTTAGTGGAAAAGCATCTCACGTTGCGCCACTGCGGAGACCGTGGGTTCGATTCCCGGTGGTCCCACGACTTTTCACCTTCGAGATTATTTAACACCGATGTCTACTTTCAGTCATTACAAACTCCGTTTATTATAACTTCTGAATGTAGTACTACAGTTTCTTGGAACATACTCTTTCCGTGTGAAGATAGTGTCAAAAAATCCTTTGAATTACTCCGGTTCCTTAATAAACCAATATCAGCAATTCAAGCATTTTTTTTTGGAGGGGGGGGGGGCAGCACCTTACTGTGCCCCACGTCCTTGGCTCGTAAAGTATGAAACTACTTACAGTGAGTCTTTGGATACACGTAATTCGTGAAAAGCACAAACGTATTACCGCAGAAAATGGAATTTTATTCATATGGCCAAACAGGCACTCTGCTTAATTATACAATTCGATGATGACACTATACGTATCTATCACTGACTGTCCCTGTTCATGTCTACAATAACATTACGTCATTGTATGACTACTATCTTCCGGCATTACGCTGCAGTCCTCTATACAAACTGCACGACAGCAAACGTTTATACATTGACTTGGAACAAAGCAATACTTAACTGGGGAAATTAACTACAGCCAATGGGTAATTATGGAACAAAAACATCTATGCATTACGGCAGGATACAGCGCCTACATACGAAGGAGGCTCCCATAACACATAACGATGATCAGTGGTCATCTGCAGGGCCGTAGTCGCTCTTTGAAAAGTGGGTGTGGGGGGGCGCAAACTGTCCGCAAAAAACTAGGTTCTTCGAATACTTCAACTATTCGTACCACTCTAGCGAACAGTGAGGTACTTTGCTAACTCACATGAAATATTGGCATGCTGCTGGCACATAATTCCATGATGCAAAATTCAGTATTTATGAGTGTGTGGGAATAGTATCTTTGTGCAGAAAGGGACCGACTTTGTCTAAAAATTGTATGATTGGCAAATATCGCCTCATCGTCCAAAGTCATGCTCCCCTCAAAGACAACACCCCTTTTCACTACCTAGAATTGACGGTGCTCTTTACCAGGTACTAAGTTGGTTACATCTTCCTGTTATTTCACCAATGAAACAGCAATGAGGTTAAATGTTCCTACCTCATACAAATCTTACGTTGATTGCATGCTGATTGTAGTATAATAATAACCCAAGAACTTGTCATAGAAATATAAATATATAAATGAATTTCACTGTTAAAAAAGGGATAAAACAGAAGGACAAATTAAAAATGGCACAAAATTTTATAATGACATGTCGACCTGCGTTGACAATTAAACTTTGCAGACAAGAAAGTGCAAATCCACCCTAAGCTCAAACTTTTTTCGAAGTTTTACCAGTGCGGAATAGTAATAGTATGATATGTATCCTAAAGTTCAGCACCGTTGGACCTAACGATGGGAAACTACACAGAAAAGTTCCAAAAAGTCCTCAAAGAGAATCAATTGTGACAAATGTTCTAGCTAAAGAACAGTTAAGAATGTCTGATTTCCAACCAACATGACTCCCTCGGATGGGCGTTATAGTTCGTTTCTGATGGACTGGTTTTATACCAAACAACGGTTTAGCACATATTTATCTATTAAAAACCTGAAGAGTGAAGGCTAAGAAAGAAGTAAAGTCAACATTACTACCAATGACGAGCCTCCCCTGGTAACCTGTACCCATAGTGGTTACGCTTGTGGTGGCTACGCCTATTTATGAATAGATTCCCTCTAATGAGAAAGTAGGCTACCTAGCATTGTGGATAGGCATTTATTAATTTTCCTATGTGAAAGAACGGAGTACGTCCAATTGAGGGGCTGTTCTGTATGTAGTCTGGGAAGAAATTCAGTATCTAATGTGACACCTACGATTAGTCTTTTGACTTTTGACCTGAGGGTCACAGTTTTAGAGTTTCGGAGTTCAAGAGTACATGAGTTATAGACTTTCAGAATTGTAGAAGTTGATTATGTAAAGAAATGTGAAGAACAATTAAAGATGATCTTGTCTTACATACATTCTAGTTCTGACACGATTTGCTACTACTATTCAATACAGAAGCAACGTAAATGCTATGTACAAACTATCAAATGACGAAAACTTTAATACGAATTACATTATATTTGAATAAGAAATTATTGGTTAAAACCCTAACCGGCATGTTCTTATACAAGATAACTTTTTTTATTTCTAGTATTTCAAATGGCACTACTTACAATGCGCATACCTTCACAACTTTGTTTTCCGTAGTTATCTGGAATCAGCGACTCAGCGACTGTATAAAGTACAAGTTGATGGGAATCTACTTTTACAAACAGGGCAGTAGCAACATGAAGTGTGACACGTTCCCCCAAGTTGCTCCAATCTGGTTGGATGAAACTGAGGACTGACTATATCGCAATTGTCTTAAACAGTTTTGGATAAAGTCGTTTGGAGTTATCATCCCCATGATCCATTGTGGTGTTCTAAATACTCCGTCTTAATAAATGCGTGGGTTTTCTCAAATAAACGCTACGTAACGAAGGGGTGTGTCGACTCAAGCGTGACATGCCGTTACGTATCCTGTAGTTCACGCTAGATGATAGATTAAATCCTCTATGGTCACGCAGGGTGCACTGAATAGCACTAACAGATCGTGTCAGAACTAGAATCTGTGCAAGACAAGATCTTTGTTCTCCATGTTTCATTAAATACTATAGTAATGCGACTCCGAACTCTGAAAGTCCATAACTCATGTGCTCTGTTGAACTCCGCAGCCCTGAAACTGTGACCCTCAGGTCAAAAGCGATCATCTTAAGAATAGTCATAGGTGTCACATCCGATACTCAAGTCATTCCCAGACTACTTCCAGAACACAGGTTACATCTAAACACGTAAACTGCTTATTGTTGGCTCACTATGCATGGCTTAGATTCTTGCATTTTTTTGCATCGTTAACATTTATACTAACAAATGCCGGTTGTGTGATTGTCTTTCTAGTTGCATTCTCGCTACGGGGACAGTGGTTGAAGTTTTGTAGGCATAATATTTTGAGAAAAGACAAGTCGTTTGTTATTCTCTCTTTCGCGTAGTTAAGTTTCCTTGTGTCGCCCTCTAATTCTTCCAATGATTCTTCTAAAGGGCTTACGAAAGCAAGGCATCTCACCACCACCACCACTGCACTCTTTTTGTGCTCTGTATCCACACATTGTCATAGACTATGACTCACAGTAGTTATGTTGTTATTGACAGTGATCGTTTATCATCCTTTATAACTTGGTCCGTCCACTTTACAAATAGTGGCCTGTCCTCGCTGCCCTAAATTGCTACCGAAAACTCCCAATTGAAGTTCTTAACAGAGAGGTGTTTATCCGGTCTGTCATTTTATTGAAGCTCTGATGGGCATCTGATGGAGGGGATGGCAAAGTGGGACGGGGTCTAATACGAGTACATACAATGACAGTTCTACATTGCTAACGATCAACTGATAGGAAAACCCAAGAAAATCAGATTTTGGGACTGCAGTCAGTCAATAGAAGGACTCTTGACGAATCCGATCTCTTGAGCAAGCGCCAAATTCGTAAACTGATGCATCGTTTTCCTCCTCTGCCAAGGCCTTAATATGGCCAAATTTTAATCTTTTGTACTTGCTGTTGTTAAACATTCATATCTAGCTCAAAAGTGTATTTGCTTACAACACAACAGCAAGCCCACATTTTGGCAGATTACGAGGTCCCTCTCGTGCAGTTAGGGCATTTTGCCCTACCCTAAGTGGCTGGAAAAGGTGGCACTTTGGACAGGCATTAAGTTGCCTAATCCTCAAGTTGACACCAGGAAAGTTACTTGTTCCCAGACCTCCCCTTTTCGTTGATCGAAAGTCACAAGATAAAAATTTGCACAACCAACAAGAGTCAACGGAGAGACTTTCTATTTACAACGTGTAACATAGTGGTTTTCTGTGGACAAAGTACATAAAAGTTGAAAGTTTTAGCGGTAAAGATGCTTGCACTGATCAACAGATTTATAGAATGGCTCAAGAGTTTATTTTGGAAGGAGGAAATGGAGTTGACACTTGTTGGCCTTCAGTACTCCGGAAAGACGACGTTTGTGAATGTCATTGCGGTATGTCGCAGCCTGCCTATTGCTACTTGCTACTTTTTGTGTCCATATGCGTATCAGACTTCGTGCTTTTGAAAGTATAACGTTTACGGCTTAGGTTTGTGCCGGTAGGTTTTCCTGTCATTTCTAAAATGAACATTAAGGGCTGGTTCTCCGTTGTGTTGAGGTTTATGTGTGCGTGCACATATTCAATCTTGTTACTTCAGTTTAGTACGCTGTATAGTGATCAATATCATTATAACCTTACACAATATCAAAGCCATTAGAACCATATGAGGAAGCAACTTCACATCCATAAACTGGAAATAACCAGCACCTGATTATTCCAATAACACAATCATGGTTGTAAGAGTGTTAATCAGGAGATAGGGGTTGTCGCACTGCCAGTATTTTGTGTATCACCTGAGTGAGACCACAGGCTTGAGATTTAATACCAAGTATACGCCCCACTGTAAAGATTTAGGGATGGAATAGAGAAGAGTTGAGCAGAAAACCTTGTCGGATTAAGTAGTTATCCTGTAGTGAAAGCCCCTTTTTATTGTTATTGTGAAGCAAATTTGTTTACCTTTGCACTTTAGAAACTGGGAAGTAAGGTTGAGACTCCTCTGGATTGTGATGGTCTGGAGTGTCAAACGGATATGACGAGAGCTATAAAACCAAATTTTGAAAGTGTCTGTTTGTTTGATGCATTTAAATGTAATACATTTTTGGCAGTTCCTGGCGAGAAAGGAACTTGCACTGGTGCCATATTTTATAGACTTATCTTAATGCCACATTTAACTTTAGGATTGCCATGATTTAGAACTTAAGTCATGTTTTGATTTGCATGTTCTGTTAAGCTTTTTGTGTGATGACTAACCAATCCACTTTGAGAGTGGCCTTGTAGTGAGTGACTCTTGAACTGATGTGTTAGCATTTAGTCCTGATATGCACAGTCGGTTTACACTCTGAAAGCATGATCTGAAGGTAACAAGATAAGTTTGTTAGCCACGATATCCAAGTGCAGTACAAATGTATAGCAGCTCTTTGAATGATTACTTGAAAAGTTTTACTGATATGTGACCTCAAAACTGGATATTGATATTGACCTTAAAATATATTTTTGATAATGATGCATCAGAAGATCATTTCATTGGACCTCTTACCCACAGTGCAATCTTTGCATTATCATATTCTTGCGACCTCTGTGGCTTAAACTTAACCTCTGCTGACAGTAAGGATATTTCCATTGGAATTCAGGCTCTTGTGTCCATCCTTTGGCTTCAGCAGAAGGCTACTTGCAATGGCCACCTTATGTCCCCAGTAGCATCATAGTAAGATATTGGCCTATCAAACTGGTAGTTCCATCAAGCTGTGAACAAATTCCATGTTTACAGATTGGTTTGTGGTACATATAGCTCATCTGGCATGGCTGTTTCTGCCCAAGTATTTGAAGTGATGATAGTTTGACAGCTGGGCTTTGGATACTCTTTCATGTTGTTGGTACCACTCCCAGATTATCAGCTTAAATATTTATTTGTCTGTAGGTACTCAGGCTGACTTACTGGCAATCATGAAATACATAACTAATAACCCTGTAAACCTGAATGCATGATAGATTTATAAAAATATTTTATGTTAGCAATTGATGATCCTGGGTGAAATCTAATTCTTATGATAAGCAATAAAGCCCAACAGGCAACACGAATAGCAAACATGACGAAACAAAAACAAGACTATTTGATATTTAGGTTCTAAGCTTTCATTGTATTCACATCATCTTCAGAGAATGAGTGACAAACATGTTTGCAATCAATATATGTAGCTAAAGACACTACAAAGTACAAACAAAGGTTAGAAGGGGGAAGAGGCCCCAAAGGAGAAATTAAAAGAAAGACAAAGGAATAGAACTTTGATTATCATTCAGAGAAGGACGAAGCTTAGAAATGAGAAGGCTTTCTTTGTGATGAAGTTCAAACTCAGAGGAAGCCGTAGTAAGTAGATCAAAGTTGGAAGCAGAAAAAGGGTCAGAGTAATCAGCAGCATGATTGCGAACAGATGAAAAAGGAAGAGAAGATAGACTTTTCCCAATCAAAGCTGAAACTCCCAAGTTGTCCAATAGACGTCAATGAAATTAACAGACAGTTTGTTTGTTGAAACATTTTTAACCCTAGAACGAATTTGCAATGAGTGATTACCAGTATAAGGCAAAACAAACAAAATTTTACATTTAGGGACGGTTAAGGTACTTACAGAGGAACTATTACATTTAGATACAAAGCTCTTAAAACAAAAATCAACAAAACCTGACGGAAAACCGTTGTTAACAAAAAGAGGACGTAAATTAGAAAGTTCTGAGGAAAAGAGCCGAGAAGATGAACAAATATTAAAACACTGATTTAGAATAGTAAAAACAAGGCCACGTCTGTATATTAATTAAAGGAATAAAACTATTGAATTGAGTAAATAAGCCAGTAAAAGTAGGTTTACGATACACAGACGTATCAAAAGAACCACGAGAACAACAAACGCGAACATCAAGAAATGGTAAAACACCTTCACTCACTTCACTATTTTATATTATATATATTATACTCAAATTCTGCACACTAAAAGGTGTTCCTCTACTTAGATCTTTTTTGTTATTCTGGTTGGGATATATGTTGTCTATAAAGAAAAAATCTTTTTTTAACCATTCTCCCTACCTGCTCTATGTACTCTTGCCCACAACCAGATCTACTAGTTACATAGTGGAGGTTTCCCAAATTAGACGGGGAACAGAATCTGGAATGGTTTATCCCAATTTTATATTCATATTCTATGCCCTCATTCAAATATGTGCAACATGCATAATCCTTACAACAGTTTCATCCCCCAAATTTAGCTTTGTCTACAAAATTTGGTGTTATTCAATAAGTGCTCCAAGTTTAGTGGCTATTGTTTGCTGTTTATGATTTTGATGCTATCAAAGAGGGTTTTTTTCATCTTTGGTGAATGTTTCAAGCCCAGCATACATTTTTTTACAATAGGGAATTTGGCAGGGTTCCTAGGTGATGTTTTTTGGGTAATGCTTTCAGCAGTACAAATTGAGTGGAACATATACAGCACCTGAAGATTAAGCTTAAATGTCTAGCTAGATGTCATTCCTGTCCCTTTCGATCATCAAATCTAGAAATGGTAGTTTCTCTTTGCTGATTTCTACAGTAAATTTAATACCCTTACTTATGTTATTGAGTAAATCCAAAAGTTGCAATGGTGATTGTATTTTTGTCAATCAAAATGTAGCAATCAGACAGAAAAGTGGCTCCAGTTACTATCTATGCATAATCAGGTGTTGTGGTCTTGCAGAATTTCAAGCTTGGAGTTAATTTAACCCTCTGATTAGCCCACTACCTGAGTATCATACGTAAATGCAAATATTCTCCCCAAAGCTATACCTTTTAAGTTGTAAGAACTGCATTTGGACTCAGAAGGCCTTTGTAAAAGTTCAGATTTATGAATTTTGGTTGACCATAGAACAAACTGGTAGAGTATTTGGAAAAGGTAAGGCAGTTCAATTCTTTCACAGTATTATTACATACATATACATTATGTGTGTGTAAAAGGTACATATATGCTTATATATTGATATTGTATGTGAGATTGTATTGTTTTTTTGGTTTGTAGTCTGGTCAGTTCAATGAAGATATGATACCGACAGTTGGTTTCAACATGAGAAAAGTGACAAAGGGAAATGTAACTATTAAGGTAAGTAAATTTCTCAATAAGTAAACATTGCCCTAAACAGTTTGTCATGAAATATTGGCTTCAAATGTTAGAATGGGCCATCACATGAGATCTAAGTGATACATGCAGTTTTGTCCTGGCTGGATGCCATTGATAACTCCTAATAAACTATGGCATCAAATCAAGGCTGCTGCTATGCAGAGGGAAAGTGATGTCACAAATCAAAAGTTTTGGAAATAGTATGATTTGACTCAGGATATCAAAGAGCAACCCTGGAATAGGCTGCTTCCCCAAATACCAGACCTGTAGTCTATATAGTGTTTAAAATAGAGGCTTTTGAATTTCAAAGGTCTTCAGTCAAAACTCTGTTAATATCCCTTGGTTCCTTATGTTAGGAACCAGCATCCAATAATAAGGTTTTGTTAGAGAGATTTAAAACTTTGAAAGCTGATATCTCAGTGTTGGGAAAGGGCAACACTCTCAAATTTGGCCATTGACAGTCATGCTGATAGGGCAAGATCAAAATTGAGTATTTTTTCCATAATTAAAACATTTTCAAAATTTTGATGTCATACTTTCCCCCTGCGTTGTGTCTGGTGTATGTTGAAGATATGCCAGCATGTTGTTTCCAGGCTGGAAAAGGCCAAAGTGTGAGTAGTATATGTACATGAATCATGTAGAAGGTAGGTTAGTCATGTTGTTTCTACTGAAGTTGTTTTAAATGGTCAATGCCTAAAGATACCCCAATAATTGAAGATGATAGAGATAGCATTTGCTTCAATAATGGTCCTGTAGAAAGGAAATGATCAAAGAATATGTAATTTCTGAACTTGAAAAAGCACTTTTTCTAGAGGTAATTGACTCTCCAAGGGTATCCTGAATCATTGTAGCAGAGCATTAGCAGGAACCAGAAGTAAGTTAATGTTACATACCAGTTGCACAATTTTCATTGCCAAGGCAGTGAAGCCTTTTTCTTCTCTGTGATTCAGTCTATCAAAAGTTTACAGGTTAAAATACCTTTGCAATAAGTTTTCAAGAAGTGGAGAGAGATAGCGGAAATTGTGAGAGGAAAAAGGATTGATGATTGTCAACAAATGGGGTTTTTTGTGTCAATATCAAAAGCCTCAAAAATGCCTGGTAATAGAGGCAGGAACCAGATTGACTATATTTTGATCAACACAAATTCTGTTAAAAGGGCAAGTTCTTGTCTGGGAGCTGGTTTTGGGAGTGATAAATATTCCTATAATTTGTAAGTTTGGAATGAAGCTTAAGAGGGTTAAGATAAGCTGAGGACAAGGGAAACTGGATTATATCCACTTCATGCCAAACAAGTTCCACCAGGCACAATGTAGATGTCCATTACAGAACCAATTTGAGGCTTTGTCAGATACAGAAGAACTTATTTTGGATGGCTTGAAATCACCAGAAATGATTTCTGCCGGAAGAAAGAGCACAGCAGAAGAATAAATTACAAGGGAAATCTATGACTTAATAGACAGGAGTCAAGAGAGGAAACAAAAGATAGGGAATGCATTACAAGAAGGAAATCAAAGCACAGTAGGGTGGAAGAACAAGCATGGGCAAATCAGAAAGGAAAGGATAGACCGGGAATTGTAGAAATAATTGAAAAGGCTGTCTATTAGAATATTTGCCATGAAGTCTTGTTTAAATTGCTTTAGGTCAGAGCTGCCAAATATACTCCACCCTATATATTATTTTCTCTGGGAAAAGTCTGATTACTTGTAGGCTGGCAGCAGATGAGATGTTTAATCTTGACTCTGTCAAGGGTGTGGGATCAGTTTTCTAAGGAATTTTGCTTCTGAAATCGTCTATCTTTTTGCAAACTTTGTAATCTCTGTCTGGAAGATTCCTGTTTCCCTGCATGCTGAAAGACTATATTTGTTGTTCCTGTGTGTAAGAATGATTCCAAAAACAAACAGAGTTTTCTATGCTAACAGTTTCTTCCTTACGACTGCCCAACTCTGGAAAACTCTGTCTTCAGACTGCTTTTCTCTTACAATCTTGACACTTAAAACTGATGTCAACCATTTTCTTGGAAATTTTAAATTTCATTTCTGTAATTACATCTATTTTCCTGTTTAGTCTATAGACTCCTTTCAAAATAGCTTAATACCTTAAAGTGGTAACCTTGCATTTTTGAATGAGGAATTACAAAAAAGGCAAAAAGAGGCCATGAATCCAGTGGGTGTCTCAGATCTAAGAGTGGTGTTATCATCATTGAAAAAGGGAAGATGATGAACCTGGTCTTTGTAGTTTGAACTGCATAACTCTACCCTTGTCAGATTTCATGTGTTATTGGGTGTTTAAAAAACTTCTCAAGCCTATACTTAACAAACTTCTGAAACATAATCTACCAGGGTTTACATATGTACCTTCATAAATTATAAAACAAGGTTGGGTTTTTTATGTTCACCTTCTATAAAACTCAAAGGATTGAGTCTTCAATAGCTTTTTGATAATAGTCTCTGATAACTTAAAGGTTATGTTTCAAATATTTCAAAAGGTTGCAGCCAGAGTGGTTCAAGGCTTTGAAATCTCATCAGTTGGGGGCCTCAAAAAGCAGAACAGTTAATTTGGTTTTTAACATGAACATAATTACAAGATTTTAAGTAAGGACAGGTACAGTTGTTTTACAATTAGTAGTTCCTTTATCATGGTCTTCTGAGTTACAAGAATGTAGCTGAGAGTCAAAGAACATAAACTTGAAAACTTGATATTACTTTAAATGTGAAAGGAAATTTCTGAGCAATTAACACTGTAACAGAACCCTTAAGGTTTATGAGTGCCTTGTAGACCTCTGTATATGTTGTTGCTAGTTCATGTTTATTTTGCATCTCTCTTGGGCTTTATTGTTTAGGAGAGAAGGTGTTTTGATATATTCCCCAGAGATCATGGGAAAATATCTTAATAGCTGTTCTAATCAGATGTTACATAAATTTTAAAGAGTAAGATTTTGACTAATGTGAAGTGTACTTTGTATTTCAGGCATTGGGCATTGTTTATGGGTGACCCTTTTTAAAGAGGTGATTACAACATCATCAGCAGCAAATTTTGAGGAAAAAGGTCTCAAAATATGTCAGAATAAAATTTTACAAATGACAGAAAGTTTCAAAATGGTTGGCCCAGTCTCTAGTAAGATACCAGGAAATCCACAGAATGTAATAGCCCTTGCCTCCCCCCACCCCATCTGAATGGGTTTACTGTCACTATTTAGTGTCATTAACTTTATAATCACAAGATGAAAATAACTTGCAAGTATAACACAACATCATAATGTCTTATGACTTAAAAAGGGGCATAAAGGTTGCAACCTTATCCCAAACATTTTGTCTGTTTCCTAATACTCCAAAAGCAAAGGAGAAGTCTCATTTATCACCACCATCACGTTCCATTTAATACCTGTTTTACTTGCTAGCATGCATTGGACAGCATTAGACCCTGAAGAGCATGATTGATACACAGCCGTAAACATGAAATAAGAAGTTTAAGACTGGCAGGCTTTAGTATTTTCTCTCTCATGCAGGTGAAGCACTCTCTAACTATCTCTATTATCACCATGGTTACCGTCATCTGACTGGACTTGCATCAGGAAGGACATCAGGCCTTTAAAAATCTGCCTCACTTATTATTATTTAGAATTCCAAAGATGACAGGTATCATGGTATCTTAAAGCTTTTTCGTCAACACTCTTCAGAGATACACGTTGAACGATATTAAATAATAAAATTTCTGGTTTATGTACAATTTTCCATGGAAAGTGGCAGATGAAATTCTGCATAACTGAATGGTATTATCATGGACCAAAAAGGATTGCAATACAATGTGGCACAATTAAATCACAATACATTTGTGTTCAGCACAAATTCCTTTTGCCGGCATAATGCCGGGGAACACCTTTTAATAGAAACTGCCTCTAGAACTTTGAGGTGAAAATCTGAGCATGCCCTGTGTACAACACTGAACCAGCTACTATTATATGCCGTGGCGCACATTGGGTTGAACAACAAATGCTATTTGCATTGCTGTTGTTCTTCTTCCTGCATGCCTGACGTGTAGATGATTTGTTCCCTGACGACAGCTGGGACGTGCTGCTGTACCCTATCTATAAGTCGTTGGCTCGTCCTACCTATGTATTCAGTATCGCACTCACATTTGTATAAATACACTACATTGCTAATATAATGGATAGGCAGACAGTCCTTGACTGGCGAGGCCTGTAGTTTACAGCTAGAAATTACTACACGTGGCATTACAGTGTTGTAGCAACGTTTGACAGCATTGGCAATCTTAGCTATAGGGGTAGAGGTTGAGCCTCGCCATGGCAACCGGAGATACACTGGACACTGTTTAGGTCCATGTACATTAGGTTCCCTGCTCTTACTTAAAACACTATTGAAAACAGAGCCAATTATAGCATCTGGATAACCATTAGATTTAAATATACCACAGAGTTTACCTAGTTCTTCGCTCACTAAATGCGGGGAACAAATAGCGATGGCTCTATTTACAAGAAGTCTATTTGTAATTTTGTATCTTTTTCTCAAAATTAATCTCAAAACTTATTATTTGCTTCCTGTTTCCCAGTCATCAACCTCCCATCTTATTTCTAGTCTACTAACAACATTCCTCACAAAGAGCTTTGTAATTGCTTGTAAAGGAATGCATGATATAATTTACCAAAATCATATACATGATTGCGGTGTAGGTGCTAGTTTGTCAAGTGAGATCATCAGTGGCAAATGAGGACACAGGAGTTGGAATACACCGTGATTTGCCTGCTGAACCAGAAAGCAATTCCGGAAAACTTGTAGGAAGGCCAAGCCACCAATTTTATGTTTCTTTGTCACACAAAATAGTATAATCTTAATAAACAGGGTCTGTGTGGGCATGCATGTTGTGGCCAGTACAAGTTTTTGCAATGTGTCTAGAAATCAGTTGTGTTGGCAGTAGGGATCTTTTATTATGTTAAACTTCAGCCCTGAATTTAGAAACCATATCTATGGTCTTGATGAACACCATAAATGAGATCTTCAGGCTTGGAATCTCAACCCTTCTCTGGCAAAGGACTGGGTTGTATGGCATGATTGACTGAGAGCAGCCATATGTCTGTCCAACCCCCTGGGGAAACAACTATAAACAGCACCAGGATAATGATGATAATGATTGAAGGATAATTATGTACATCAATTACTCTACCTGTAACAGACAAAGTTTAGTCTAAATGAAATCTATAACCATGAATGGTATAAAAATGGTGAAGTATTATAGCATAGAACACAAGATCTCAATCCTTCAATGTTTAAAATAAAGAACTGCTTTATATGTACATTGAGAGACATAGATTTTACTACAATAATGATCAATCTCATCAATCAATCAACTACAATAAGGGTGTGTGTACCTTTTCCACATACAATTTTATAGTTGATGTACCTCTTCTGCTCAGGTTCTCAACTATCATCACTCTCCCATTTCAACATCAAAGACAACCACATATGATGAACATCTTGTTTTCTTTACCAATAATGTTTGGTTTCTTCACATTGTGTACCTTTTCACTTTATTGAACTTAATCAACTATTAAGATTTTTAATTTTTCTGTAGTTGGACCATTTAGTGTTTCTTTTAGTCACAACTTTTCACTCAGTGACAAAGAGTTTGACCTATTACGGCCCTATATTTAGTATGTCAGCCAAAACACTGTTATGTGTATTTTGCTTCTTTGTGAAAGTATAAGACAAACAAAAATCTGATATTTAACAAAAAATAGTAAACACAGCTGCAAACTTTCAATAGTAATCAATATGATAAGGTGGCAATTGTTAGCTGGATGTCTCAACTTAATGCTTCTCATATAGCAAATATATATAATAGGATAAGCAAAAGTGGATAAACTAGTATTTGTAGCAATATGCTGTTAAATCCTGGTGGTTTTCCTCATTGCAAAAACCCCTAGCCCTACATGTAATAGAAGTAACTATTACTGTTCATGCACAGGGTGCCAACCATTTTTCAAAATGTTCTGTGGACACATTTCACATAGAGAGACAGGAGGGGGCATTGTCAATAGCTGTTGACACTCATTGATTAGTATTCCTGATTCCCTTTTGCATTCCCATGTGTTGATATGACTACTGACACAGTGACCAACTGCCAAGACAAAACTGTTTTCAATATTTGGAATGCCACAGTATGTCCATTCTGACAGAGGCACTCAATTCATACCTGAGGGCTTGAAGTTGTTTTCCATTGAAAGGAGATAGCTAGCATGTCCTCTCCATACAACCCAAGAGGGAATGGGCAAGTGGAACAATTCAACAACACAACCTGGAAAGTGATCACCCTCTCTCTCAAGTTCAGAGGACTAGCTATTAACAAGTGGGAACTGCTCTTTACTCTGTACTGAAACCAATGTTACACCACACAAGTGCATGTTTCAGTATACTTGCCATTCAACATATGGCAAGTCCTTGCCTTCATGGCTTCTGATGCTAGGACCCATCTACCTCAAATGTAATAGACAAACATCAAAGTATGATCCAGTGGTAGATAAAGTAGAATTACTTGCAGCAAACATGCAATATGCCCATGTTCGTCTGCCAGATGGGACAGAATCTACTGTATCCCAGAGACACCTAGCTCCACGTGGAGATGAGAGGCAAATTGAGGAATTCACAACTGGTGCTTCAGATAGTACCCAAACCCTTAATCCACCTCCTGACAACCACACAATGTCAATCTTTGCAGCTGATGGAGCCACTCTTCTAGATCCAATACCTGATGCTACAGATCTAATGCTTGACAGTCCATCAGAGCCTGGTCTTTCAAGGAAGCCAATAACCAACTCTTCAGGACTCCTTTTGTTAGAACATCTAGCTGCAATTTAAGAAGTGGACCAAAATAAGTTTTTCATATGTATTAAGTCTTGTTGTTAGATGTTCAACAGGAGAACGGCCCAGGTCATAATAATTCCTTCTCCTGAAGTGGTCACACGGCATAAGTATTTTGTTCTTCTATAGATGAAATTTAAATCATGGGTGCTTATCTGTAGTGGGGGAGAATGTTGCGAAAGTGTGTTATTTTGTGCATGTATGGTGGAGTTGTCAATTGTTTTTCTTGTGTTTTGTGTTTCGGACTATACTATGTTTGAAGTTGATTAGAGCTCCAGAAAAGGTCTGAGAGTATTAATTCTCGTTAATTACTCAATCACACTATTTAGAACAATAGCAAGGAAATTCCCCTATCAGCTAGCGTAGTTAAGTGAATTCTAAGGAGCGGTGGAAATATAAGTCCAAGTAGATTTGCCTTAAAATAGTTTTGGTAATGGCTGGGCTGTGAGTTGCATGGTGAATTGATGGAGAAATTTTAACTTGGGTTAGGAGGGATTGTAATAGTGTCTCAGCTGATTTGCCACCACCTGTAGCCCTCTATCTTTTCTCTATTTTGGATCAACATGATGAGGTGGTGCAAACACAACCCATTTGCTATATGGCATTTTTTATTTCCTTCTAGGTGAAAGTGCTGGTTGTTTCAGTCTCACCACAAGCAAGAGCTTCACTTGCTGCAAAGTTCAAGTTAACTGCCAAAGATGCTGCAATGAAATTGACAGCATACTTTAAATCACTGGGAGTTGACTATGTGTTTGATACTACACTTGCAAGGGATTTTACACTTCTAGAAACACAGAAGGAATTTATCAGAAGATTTAGAACAACAGAAGGAAAGATAAAAGGTATATATGCTAATATATTACATGCTACTTATCATTAATGTTGATCACTATTTGTTAATAACTGACCATATGATACATGGGATGCACCTGTTACCACCAAGCATACACTGGATTCATGTTTCATTTTTGCTAACTATCTTTGAGAAACAAAAATTAAACTATTATATTTGAAAATATTGGGGCAAAACATGTTATTTTAGATTTTGTGATAGAAGGGGTTTCACGTAATATTTATTGCAAAAGCTTGACTGGAAATTACTAACAATGGCACAGACAATGTAGACCTGGATTAGTACTTCTATTTAACATAAGAGATCATTCTATATACCTCTTGTACAATACAGGCCGATCAATCCCAAAGTGATAATTGCTCTTTCTTACAGTATTATTTAGAGAAATTAATGTATTTGGAAAGGCTTTTCTTACCACAAGATGTTTAAAATGGTCACAGTTTCAATATACTTATTATGCTTTTTATTAGAACACATTTTAGAGTCAGAATCTCATGACCACCGAATTGAAGCTATATTTTCTAGTTGAGATCAATAGATAATTCAAGATCCACAGGACTATCATCAATTTTCTTGTTTTTCTTTATTATAAATTCAAACTTGAAAGTGTCAGAAATTTACACAAGGATTATCTTTGGTTATTGGGAAGGAACTTGTTATGTTCAGACAAAATTTATTATTTGATGCAAAAGTGCTCCTGGAGATATCAAAGGACCAAACTTAGCCATGTGGTACACACTGAGCTACATTTTTCAAAGAGCTTCAGAAAGTTTGATGGTGGCCAAAATTTGTCTACTTGCTTTATTATCTATTCTGTTAACAATTTTTCTGGCAAAAAGCAGGTAGTAAATGTTAATACCATGTTGTAAAGAAATGGTATGTGTTTTTTGACTACATTTTAAATTTCCATGCCCTCAGAAGTCATCTCATACCTAATCCCAAGTCTATAGCTGATCATTGCCCATAAAAACTTGGGTTTGAGAAAAACTGAGAACGCCATTTCAGATGTATTTATTATAAGTTGTAGCTTTATAGTTTTATGTGTTAATGATGCACATGCAAGAAAGAGCAGTGATGTTGGAATTTAATTGTGTCCTTCTTTTGCATGAAATGCCCTTGGACCATTCTGATATTATATGGTGAATTTGTAACCATAAGGATAGTCTTCAACCAACAGATTCTTGTGCCAGCTGGTGTATTGGAAGTGGAAATCAGAGTGCATAGAGCTTAGGATTTTAGAGTCATTCGATTCCATTTATGACCATAGTTTCGTCTTTGCTGATCGTCGAAATTTTAAATTTTCGATATTTGGACCTAATGATGATAACATATTATGTCAGATTTACCACCGTGAAGGTGATTTGACGAAATTAATAAAACTTTACTTTCTGCCCTACAGTTGTAATTCTGCAGCTATTGACGAGATGAAGGACAAGTGTCACAAATTTGTTGACTCCTAATTGTATAGTGTGTTTGGAAAGAAATCCTTAGTATTACGTAGGGGTTAGATGTACCCTTCTTACTTAGCAAGTAATTTTAATGGGACATTTCCACGAATATCCTATGCTTACGTTGATATATTAGGGGTTTTGGCATGTTATCATTCAGCCAGTTAGTTTCAAAACACATTTCTGAGCACAATACGTAAAATTCGATGCTTTTAAGCAACATCAAACTTCTCAAAGAGTCTAGTTCTTGTGTAGGTAAATGAGGTGCCTTCAAATAGTAAACTTAAGTGTTAAACTAGCATTTAACGAAGGTTAAGGTAGTAGACGCCTCCAGTGTTTTTGTTGAATAGGCGATTTAATTAATTCATGACATCATGTATTGAAGATTTAGGTCAGTGCATTAAAACATTCAACTTAGTCCTAATGCTTCACGTTTAGCACCAAAATGTAAATTTTAGATAACAAGGTAACAGTCGGCGAAACTTTGGTAATAATATCTCTTTTAGGTATCCTTTTATAGTTCCTTTTTAATGTATCCTTTGCAGATGGTGTATGGTCGCAAAAACGAGGGTTTAATTGATTATTGTATCTTTTTTAAATATTATTTTTATCTGTGTAATTTAATTCTAGAGAAACTGCCGCTTCTCACATCAGCTTGCCCCGGTTGGATATGTTATGCAGAAAAGACTCATGGGAACTTCGTGCTTCCTTACATCAGCACAGTAAAATCGCCGCAACAGATCATGGGGGTGTTGGTAAAGGATTATTTAGGGGCGAAAATAGGCATCAGCCCGAGTCAGATTTATCATGCAGCAATAATGCCTTGTTTCGATAAGAAATTGGAAGCTTCGCGTAAAGACTTTGTCAACGAACTTTACCAATCACATGATGTCGACTGTGTGATTACATCTGTTGAGGTAGAAAAATTATTAACGGACAAGGAAGTGGATCTTTCATTTGTTTGCGGTAGTCCAATTGACGAACTTCCACCCTCAACTGGTGCTGGTGAGCTCTTTGGTCACTCTGGTGGTGGTTCAGGGGGATATGTTGAACATGTTTTTGTTAATGCTGCCAAGGAACTGTTTGGAGTCAATCAACCAGAAATCAAGTACAAAGTATTGAGAAATAAAGATTTCCAAGAATTGTGCCTCGAAGTAGACGGCCAGGTAGTTCTAAAATTTGCAACCGCGTATGGTTTCAGGAACATTCAAAATATAGTGCAGAAAATAAAGCGAGGGAAGTGCCCTTATCACTTTGTAGAAATCATGGCGTGCCCCTCTGGATGTTTGAACGGGGGTGGACAAGTGAGAGCAGAAACAAAGGAATTAGCTAAGGAGTTACTAACGTCTGTTCAAGATATTTATAATTCAGTGCAAGTAAGGAAGCCAGAAGCGAACACATTTGTGGACGATCTTTATGGGATGTGGTTAGGAGGAATGAACTCAGAGAAATCGGAGAAATTGTTATATACTGAATACCACGAAATCCCTAAAACTGTTAGCAGTTTAAATATCAAATGGTAATTTAACACTGATGGCCTAGTCTGAAGAATGGTATGTGTAAGCATTGGGGGGAATGATGAGTCAGTGAAGTATCAGTGGTGGACTGTGTAAATATTTCTTTCGAAGCAAATTGTTTGATGGTCCCAATTTTCAACATTTTAATGAAGAAAACGCTTTAAATTTTATTTGTATTTGTCATAAACAGCATTCTTCTTTACAATATCTCTACTTTCCTTCGCGGTATTTTTTTTTTGAGTTTTCAACCAGGAACTGTGTTCTACGCATTATGAATGTGGTTGAAGCCGCTCTATTTTTAGATTTTTAAGGTCATCCTCAATTTGAATAATATGTTAACGAATACAGTTTTGTAGCATGCCCCCCCCCCCCCTTGAGGAGGTGGGACAATCTAACATAATAGCTAAACTAATATGTTACTTGGCAACGCCGGGAAGCAAAGAATTAAACGTTGCTTTTATCTAATGGAAAATTTCCTCAAACCTTCTTTTTTAGCTCTGCGATGTTAACCTATAAAAAGACTAACGTAAGCAATATTCCACGTCTTCCTTTAACTAAGGCTTTTACACGCATGCATAACCTTGACCATGACCTTATTGATCTCATGTAATAGTGATCATGAAGAGAGGTAGTTAACTGAGCTTTATCTTAGGATTTCTCAACTGGGTCCAGCGATTCCCTTAAGATGTTTTTGAGGTGTTAAAGGGGTAAAATTTGGATTAGAGAGTCCCGAGCTACCCCTTATCTTTTAAGGGCTGTTCACACCATCAGACAGATCTTACGACAGATCCGATGGACAAGCGGTTGCGGTTTTTTGCCTGTGTTCACACCATCA
>JAAAKL020003386.1:0-23303 GCA_010016065.2 Carybdea cf. marsupialis auct. non (Linnaeus, 1758)
GTCACATTGCTTAGTGGTGTTTTTAGATTTTGAAACCCGAGGTGGTTGTTTCCTTGTAGGAGCTGATGCTTGGCATATACAGGATGTAACATGTTATTTAATTCTGTCAACTAACCTTAAAGTCATGTGGCCAACATAACCAGCCTCTCACTGGCAAGAAAATGAGTAAAATAAAATGCTGTTATTTATGGAAGGCACACAGTCTTTGTGGTTAGTTGGGAGCACTTTCCTACTGTTATTAACTATGTGTGGCACCAAAACACTTTTCTACAGCCTTTTTGATTTGGTTATTGCATGGAAGCGAAATGCTACCAAGCCATGGTAATTTTAGATACACAGGGCATTTCTTAGGTCCAAAAGGTTGTTCACTTCTTTTATAGAAATATTTACTAATGCAGCTACACTTTGGTTTTTTATTCTTTTGGAGTTTGCTTGTAAATCAATAAGTTGAAGTGTTTGGTTAAATACTTACTTTGAACTTTGGTTCAAGAAAGAGCTGTTAATGGTGGGACGTTCAATACTTAAAGCAGGATTAACACACTTTCGAATAGTAAAAAAATCAAGGCTTTTCCACGCGAACTCATCCATATACACACATACACACATATATATACATATTCTCCCGCCAATGAAAACACTCCTTTGAAATCTATCCTGTCATGCTTTTGCAAGAAGTCAGGCCAAAAGGATTGTTGGAACCACTGTTTGACATTTCATTCTTCATTTGTCCTCTCTCAATCTTCTTGTCATACTGCCACATACTATTTTCAATAGGGGAAATAATTGTACTCATTTAGTAGGTGGTTATTCCATCTTTCTAACTGGAAGGGAGGATTGTCAAAAAGACATCATTATGTCACTTGAATCATAACACCCCTTCACAACTTTTCTGAACCATTTTTTTTAAAAATTCCTATGTAGGCCTGACCATAGCAGTCTAAGCAGCAGATACGTAGGGCAGCATTTCAGAACATAAACTAGGCTGTCAGATGTAATGGTGGTCTGAAAGGTGAAAATGTGTCCAAAACTGTTTCTGGGTAGCTATTCAAAAAATGTGACTTCAATGTTATCACTATTCCATCCCTTCAACACTTAGGCGGGCAGATGTTTTTTGCTGTTCACAAGGCATTTCACCAGAGCCATGTTGCACTTTTCTGGGGCAGTATGAATCCCATCAAATATACTGCCCAGCAAACATTAGTTTTCTTTAAGTATTTGTAACAAAACCATAGCAATCATTTTTCTTAACATCTAGTAAGAGGAGAGATTTATGTGCCTAATTAAATAAATATCAGACATGGATATTAAGTAAATATTAGACATGGATGGAGAGAATGGAAATAATGTTAAGTACAAAGGAAACACAACAAAAATGTGATGCATAATCCTTTTGTAGAAGATGATGAGAGAATTTTGTTGTGATCTGATAATAATTTTTACTTGAAAACTCAAAAGTTGCTATCAAATCAATTTCATTATGTTTCACTAAGACAAAACTGCAATGTAGTCATGTTTCAGCTGTAAAGCATTTATCATTATTGAAATATCATAAGTTATTGAAGGGGCTTCAAACCCACCCCATTACCATGTAATAACATACTGCAAAACTATTGTAAAGTTTGGTTGAAGAAGCGAGCACTAGTGCATGGCTTTTTCAAGATTGCTGTGTTTAACCATACAAAGCCTGAGCTCCATTGACACATCATAAACAGGTTTTTGGCCTGCCAGTTATAACTCCACTATACTATATCATGGCATCTTTTAGGTTTGTGTCCCTCCATTTGTCACCTGCTCTCCCCATTTGGTTTTTTTTATCTCACTACATCCATAGCTCTCCTGCCATCAGAAGCAAGTATAGATAGATATTTCAGCATGGCTTCCACAGGTCTCCACAGCGACTTTTACAAGTGCCCCACCCCTTTCATTGTCTAGTAAATTGGGAATTTGCCATAAGATCAAGTTGGTTATAGACACAGAAATACATTTTTAGGATATTTTAAGGCATGGATTAAAGCACAACCATGTAATGATTTGTGTGTGGAAGAGATTTATTTAGGAGAAGTCACTAAACATGAGTTGCAAACATTTTTTTCAATTTGATAATTGTTAAAAAAAAATTTTCCCCTTTCATATTTTCTTCAAGGTTTTAGATTCAGTATGTTTTGCACCAGTGTTAATGACAATAGCTATTATACTAATCATACAATACCTTTCTGCTGTGGTTCAGTTCAGTGTGAATAAATGACCAGGGACTGACATTACAATTGCCTCCTGCAGAACAATTTTTTGGTTCAGATCAGAAATCACAACCGATTTCCCTGATTACTCCCGGCGTATCTGTGAAAGATGTAACCTAAGGTACTACAAAGGAAGGGAGAAAAGGCTTCCTTGAGAAAAAGTGGAATCGTCGCTAAACTTGTATTCAAATTTGAAATGCAAGCGTTCTTGAAGATGTAATACCTTGATAAAAGGAAAAGATCTTGACAAAAAGCATTGTGAAGTTCCCAATGTGAATTTTTGTCGGAAAACGAGTTGTGATTGTAGATACAATCATTATAAGAAAAAGTAGCCTTACCTTTCGGTGTGTTCTCTAAACATCTAAGATATGATTTTGTATATCTAGTAAACAGATTGTAACAGACTTTTCCACCAGCAAAAACGGTCCAGAGTCTTTGATAAACTCCAATCGGTGAAGCAGATTCACATGCTGGTAAAATAATTCTTCAATGCTCTTCCCCTTGACTGCAGTATCACTACTTAGCACATTAACGATGATTCTATTTATCATCCTACAAGATTGTTGCACACATGTAAGTCCATTGGCCTCCACAGGTCGATTTGAAATTGTTCCATAGCGATTTTTACAAATGCCCCACCCGTTCATTTTTTTTAGTAAATTGGGAATTTGCCCGAAGTCAAGTTGGTTATTAACACAAACATATAGAAAAACATTTTAAGGATATTTTTAGGCATGGATTTAAAGCAGAACCGATTGTTACACACAAAGCTGTCTTGTTTGCAAGTTACACTTAACTGTTGAGCAGCTACAGGATTGTCTGCATTAAGGAAGGCACAGCAAGCAGCTTTTCAATACCACTGTTCTTCAGTTTGAAAGTATAAACTTCCAAAGGATTCCCCCACTCTTGTGTTAATAGAAAATATTGAACCTTCCCTCGGGATGAAGTAGAAAGTGCTTTGTTAATAGGTTATCACCAAGTAGTATTCATATCAAAGCATAAGCATTATTTCAACTGGTCAGACAAGGAACACCTTTGTGGCAGAATTTAGCATTCTTATAAAAGATTATATGTACATTATACTAGCATCTCAGAGAGAATTTGTCTCATTTTTTAGGCAACACTAGACAAGTCTGACCTAGTTGACAACAGTTTGGAGTTGGCAAAGGAATTCCAGAAGCAGTTTCAGGCCCTGGAGCAAGAAGTAAGGATTGTTATATTCAATGTTAATATTGTATACTCGACATCATTTGTTATCCTTTATTAACCATCTATTTCAGTTCCCATGTACATGATGGGCTAGGTCATTTTGTTGGAATTCAATGTAGGTTTTTATGCGTCAATTTCTTGCTATTTAAAATTTTCATCTCATTCCTTCATTAAAACAGCACCAACGGCTTCTGAAACGGGAACAGAAGCGGGCAAAACAAGAACGGAAACAAGAAGTTCAACTAGACAAGTTATGTTTGGTCACAAAGATACTGGAAGTTCAAACAATCTTGGGGTCAGTGACAGAAGATGTAAGAGCGGACTTCCTAGCAGGAAGCAATGGGGCAGCGGTGAGTATAATTTCTGTACCTTATTTTACTGGATTTAGTGGGATGCCCAGGTCAAATTTGCATAAATTTTTGGGGAGGCAGCTAACTTTAAGCAAATGTTTGCTTGTCAGAGGCAACTGCCTCACTGGGTAATTCACTTTACACATTCTCTGCTTGCCATGTGCACAATTTTTGTTTGATTTGATCCCAGTTATGTTGTAAACTAGTGTCCTGTCCTTTCAAGTTTTGATTATCCTGTGCGGAGCTATTTTCAAGGAGAATGAGCAAAAATATTATTTGATCAAAATGATTGCACTGCTGATTGTCCTGTTTTAAGGTCTTGATTACGAAGAATAGTTTAAAACTTATTGAGCCTTGTAAAGTCAAACTTGGTTGTCTTTTGTACCTTTTGTACATGGGGCCTTGGGGAGAGGGGGCCTTTTTGGAGGGGAGTCACAGACAAGAATTAGACCTAGATGAAATTTGTTAGAATCTCACGTTGTGACAAGTAAAGAAACTGGTAGCTTGTAGGAGGATTTTTAAAGTCTCTCTCTCAGCCGAAAATTTGTATCCACTAAGGATTGAATACCAAGGTTCGAGAAGTCAATTTAACAATCTAGAATTTATTTGGAGAATGGTGATGCTGCATTTAAGCCCTGGACAGTGCTCAATTATCTGGTCCTGTTGGGTACATAATCTAAACAGGAAATAAAAAATGACCAGACAAAAAACGCAGCTTGCTTCTGGTCTCAAAAGTATTTTGGATAATTTGCTTTCTGTTTGATGCATTGAAAAGAAAAGGTGTATATCGCTTTTTGTGTATCACAACGATAAGAAGGTTTAATTATTGTGCACTTGCAAATTGACTGACGAACACAGTCTTAAATCATTGGTACTTTGCAGCGCCGGGACTTCTTGTTGCTAGTAAACAATGTTTGAGAATAAGTATAAGATAAGCTTCTCTAAGTCAATTCTGAGTAAAATTGCAACCTAGTAATTTTAGTAGATTAAATTGGAGAGGATCAGTTAATCTAGAAACGGATAATTAAGGTAGCACTGCACTAACTGTCAACATCATTTCACTCTTTTTCAATTAACAATCTTTTAAGCAAAATCTAGAAAGGACACACTCCTAGGATGAAATAAACCTGCACATTTACAACTTGTATGTACCAGTATGTTCTGGAGAACTCGTCCATGCAAAGCCTTAAGACTGTGTCAATGTTTTTGCGAGAAAAGCACGGGAACATTGTGTCTGTATTTCGTGTCCACACATTTGTCCTTTGTGGGAAGAAAACAGTCAGTAAAAGATGTAACCGTAAGTAAATTGAAAAGATATTTTTCAGTTAAGTAAAGCAAGGCCAAGCCGCTAGGGTACACATCATGATCTTATATTTGAGCCATTAATTACTCACCTGCACCTATATTGAGGAAAATGAAATTTCTTGCAATTATAAAAAACTGCTCTGGATGTATGCATATGGGTTTGGTGAGCGTTGAGGAAATTGGTGTTCAGGTCACAGGAACGGGCGGGAATCGTTGAAAATATGGAGTGGAAGTGCCACATATATACAACATGAAAGGATGTTGAAATAACTTAATCAAATCCGAATCCATAATGGGCGATATCATTAAGCAATGTACTATTCAACAATACAAAGAGCCATTTCCTTTTTATTTCATCAAGGAATTCCCCTGTGAAATCTTTGCGGTATATAGGTGCATGTACTTTTGCCTGATACAGGCACAAGGGTGTGTTGAAATGGAGTAAACATGAGCACGCCTCTTCATCTGATAAGCATTGATTACTATTTGTTATCTTTGTTATTTTGACGTCCTCTGCAAATAGTCAGGACCACAGCTTTAAGTCAGATGCCACAACTTTAATAAGGGAAGAGAATACATGTGTTGGGAAATTGATTTGGGGGAGGGAGGGGGTATCAGGTGCCAAAGAGTAGCAGCAGGCGTGGGTTTTTGTGTTAAAATCATGACGAAATGAGTCGTCAGATGCTGTCAATCTAAGACCTATTATGAATTAAGAATAATTGCATAGAACTGACTCGTGATAGCATCATGGTCTACTGAGTAAACATGTAGTGGTATTTGTTTGTCCGTTTGCATTTAGACTTTAACACAACAAGAACTCGACTATCTTGATTCCATCTATGGCATGATTACACCAAACGAGGAAGAGGAATTAAATGGTCTTACAAAGAAGGTATCAGAGTGCAAAGACCATTTGCTAGACTTAGTGGAGGAGAAGGACAAACCTGTTCTGGAAACGGCAACCTGTATCCATTTCCTTCATAACGGTTCTGTACAGAACGTGATCTGCTGTTTTGATTCTTAATTTAATCAAATTTTAATACATTTATTTTTGAAGAACCGAGTAGTGATATAGTTTGTTGTTTTTGACCCAATATAAGTACAATGTAATTACTACATTAAAATGCTCTGATTATAGGAATCATTGCACGTATAGGACATCTGTTGATACCCGTGATAATTCAGTAAGAAGTACAATGGAGTCGAGAGAAGTCAATGAAATTGATGAAAATATGACAGGTCAACCAGTTTACCAAGGCTATCTCGTCTGATGACATTCTTGTGCTGCCAGTAACGATGACTGATTCATATATATTAAGAGACGATTGAAAAATTTAATGCATGTAGAGCAAGATAGGTTAAATTGGCAGGTAATATCTTGGTCTTTTGCCTGTTAACTTCGAAACCATTTTCTGAACCACCTGTACATATCAACCGTGCTGCAAAAGTTGTAAACGATATATTGCCGAGATCTCAAGCATAGTCACAGTGCTTGTTAAAACCTCATAATCAACTTCAAATAACTAAAGTCCATTTTACAGATATCCAATTATTACTTTTGCCATTTTCTCCAGTAGCAACTGCATAGTATTGATGTAGTGAAGGGCAGTCAAAAAACTTCATGTCTGTGTAAGTCGTGATAGTTCTTATGCATAGCTCAACCACTCAATACAGTTAGCCTTGTTGTCGTTGGTCTGCAGTAGTATTGTAGGTAGTATTGTAGATGGTACTGTACTATATTTTCTATAACAAATAGTTTTAATGTAGTTAGTGGTTCTTTCCTTTAGTTTTGTACTGCTGTAAAATATTTGAAAACCTCCATTTACCTTCATGCGACTGACTAACTCTGCTACGATGCGAGGGTAATTTTAAGGTTTCCGTCCCCGAGTACACAATCGATAAGTACACTATATTATCGTATTTTATGGCACATAGAGTAGGATTCAACACAAAAATATTATTACTGTCACCATCTGAGCGCATCTTGATATAACACCTTAACCGCGTCCTCTAGACAAGGAGATATTTGGTATCTTAAAAAAGATCAAAGAGTGTGGGTATTTTGACAAAGAGGAGAAAGCCACAGAAGAAGTTGAAGAAGAGGAGGTAGAGGACGAGCCTACAGAAGATGCTGTGGAGGAAGAAGATGCAACGCCAGAAGAATCAGAGGTGGTGCAAGCTGTTGAAACTGTGGAAGAGGTACCAGAAGCCGCAGAGGAAACAACTGTTGCACCAGCTGAAGATGAGAATGACCAGGAGTCTGAAGAGGTAGGCAGAGAAATTATCTCATTTACATTTAAGATTGTTTCTTATTGCCACTCCCCTTATAACTTCCATTAATTGAAATCATCTTTCATGTATGAACAGATCGCGGGTTTTGCCAGCAGGAGACAAAAATGCCTCTTTCAGGGCTCTAAAACTTACAGTAAATATCCAAGAGAAAATTGAAAAGCCACTAAATACAGTACAGCGTTCCAGCTTGTCAGTCAAACAACATCACCTTGTGAAATGAGATTATTCTGGCGCAACATATTGCTAACTAGCTAACAGAAAAGGGGAGTTAGGGGAAAGGGGCACAGTTCCGTAAACAACTGATTCAGGAGCCGAAACAGTCAGTGCAACTTTTAGGTTATTAGCCAACGAGGGTTAGAAACGACTTGTTGCTGAAGTTTGAACTGCAATGGACTACCTCTTCTAAGGTGCCTACCGTACCCCAGGGTTTAGAGGTACTGCGTCTTTATTTATAGCGTTAATGTACGTACGTTACGTACGAAAGCTATTATATCGTTGGTTGACAAAAAACCAAAGCGCTAAGGAAACTTTCGAGTTTTTTAACCTTAAGGTTGCTCAGCTAAGCAGGTTCTATCTTCTCCCTAAGATTCATAGAAGGCTTTCCGGTGTGCCAGGGCGGCTGGTAGTTTCAGACTCTGGGTGTTTCACAGTGGATATCTCGAAAATCCTTGAGGAACATTTGTATAATGTGGAGGATACCACAAACTTTTTGACAGAAAATAGGAGACAATCCCACAGTAACGAATGGCATAATTTTGTGTACAACTTATTTGTCAGGGTTGCACCAAAGTAGTACCTACTAAGAAGTTTTACTAGTTTTAAAGAAAGCCGTTGATGCTAGGGAAGACGAGAAAGTGTCTAACGTCACATTGCTGTTGTATATTGTCAACCCAAACACGCCCTAATTGATCTCTACATAGATGTCTATGTGTTTTTGAGAATGTGTTTTCATCTTATATTTTTATCACGGATTAAGGTATCCTGGAGGTTATTTTTCTTCATTCGTACTTGTTTTTTACTTCTGATAGTCAATGCTATATATATTAACACTTATGAAAATTAGCAAATGGATAATAAACCTATATGTAAAAACACATTTTTCTGTATTGGAAATACCTATTTAGCTATAGGATGTTGTGTTGCAATATATTTTGGCGGACTAAGCTTGAAGAGCCTCGAGCCGCCGTGATCTAGTGTTTAAGGAGTCTGGCTCCCATGCCAGAGGTTGTGGGTTCGAATCCCGCCAATCCCGATATAAAGACTATCGCTTGGGGAAGGCAACGGGAGACAACCCCCTGTAAATATGCTGTCTCCCTAGAACATTGCTGACTCTGGCTGGGCAATAGAGGCTAGGGTTCAATATCGAGTACGCTACAAGAAAAGCTTGAAAGTATTGTGGTGTTAACGGGAAGCTTGGCTTAGATAATATTCCCGTAAAGCCGGTTTTCGCGTGCTAGCCCTGAGGGTCTGCCCAGTTTTTCTATTCCCTCGATTCGTTTGCGATTTGTCGACAATTTACAAGGGCAATGATTAAGCAAACAATCGCTTCACTGTGATGATAATACCTGAGTCTAAAAGAAATCTCTCTGTGGCATGGCAAGGCAAAATTTATCAACTAGACTTTTGCAGTAAATTTGAATCTGTACCAGCAAGAATCAATGAATTAATAGGCATGTGCACAAAAGAGATCACAACGCAATGCAATGTGCTCGTTGTCGACACATCTTCTCTGTGTCCTATTTGTAGTAATTTGAGCTGATTAAGAAGTGGCATGCTATTATTTATTCTGATGCTTAATTGCGCAATCAGAGTAGAGTTGAAAGTTAAACTTCTAAGTAATAGGGCTACGGACGAATGAAAGTCCACGATCGTTAGGATTGTTGCGCTCTACCAGCTGACGAGGTGATCTCCACTCTTAATAAATTTCTCTAGTCGCCATACAATCCCGTTGGCAACGTACTTTTTCCGTCGTGTATCTTTTCAAACTTATCGTATACTTGTATTCTTGTTTTTTGTCCGACTGTCGTGAGCTGTAATAAGGATTTTGTGAAACTGAGAGCAGTCTTAGGGCCGTCTCAAAATTTGGTTATTTTAAAGAATGGCGAGAAAGTATTTAACAACAACTTAAATTAGGACTAAGATGAGACTCGCTGGAAACAAACCCCGGCTGAAAGGCACCAGAGGCCTGCGGCTGTTTCCTTAGTACCGTATCAGTAAGTAGTTTGTCTATCAAGAACCAGTTTACATCCCCTTGTTTGCTTTGCTTATTGTCAAATCCAGTCAATTAAAGAGTAATATTCTCTATGCAAAGGCGAGAGGATTTAATCCAAAGGCCACAAGGCTTATGTCAGGGGTTAAAAGGTGCTCTTTACAATAGTTCGATGCGATTTTTTTGTCTTGCGCAATATTTAAAAATTTTGGGGCTCTTCGGAAATCGGATTGAGCAGTGCGAGAACAAATGTGGGGATTTCCCATGCGGCCGACGATAATTGAATCGAGGGATGATCGAGCAAGAGGAAACTGAGAAGTTAAGGAGAAATGGTTGCAATGTAAAAACTCCCTTGAATAGATACCTTGACGATCTTAGAGTGTCGATGATTTTATAATGAGATGTACTGTTTGAACACTTAACCAATCATGATCGTGCCATTAGATATGTAGAAACTTTACATGCGCTTTCAAACTTGTTCTGTCTGATGTAGAGACCTTTTTTTTCAGTTGGTTAAAGTGCAACAAGAGGAAAGGCTAGAATCAGTTACGAACGGCGTTGATCTTCCTATTGAGTTGAGCACAGCTGGTGATGCAGGCCTAAATTTCATGGGAGAATCTGAAGTGCAACAACCAGGTAAATCAGCAGATAGCTCTATTCCATTTTGTATACTCCAGGATGGGGATTATAACTCCCTACAACGCAGTTTTGTTTTGCACCCATTAATTTTTCGGAACTGAAAATGGTTTTAGCAATTATGCGACTAGAAGTTTTTAAGAATAGAATGTAGAGATATCATATCAGCGATAGGAATCCACGCTATTGTCTGGGCGTGTAGTTTGAAAGAACTCTGTGCTGCGACACCTCCCTAGCACAATTACATCATCGTATTGTTATCATCACCGTAGCTATCACCATGACCATCATTACTATCACTATCATTGTCATCATCAAGATGTTTTAAGTTATTCATTGGTAAAACTCGAGCACGTGTTAGTAACGGACGGAAAGTAAATGCTGGAATACTTGTTCAAATGTCAGACTTTACAGAAGCGGGTTCCGCATAAGACTCATGTAAGTTGTTGCTAAGTATCATGTGATGTAATGGCCTGCCACGAGGACCGGGCAAACATTAAACATCACGCTGTAAGTTCCTATGGAGAATTGCAGGCTGTGAACTCGTCGCTCCTCAAAATTCATACTTTATTCCTTTCTTTGATGGTCACGGTTTGCAAACATTTATGTTATGGGACATGCAGGTATGACTATCGCTATGGCCACTAGGTATTTATGAAGGAAAATCCCAACGTGAGAAGTGTAAGCGTTGATTGGCGAAATTTATGTATAGCGAGGACAGTACTCTAATATGCATAATATATGCATCGTTCGATAGTTCTTGATGAGTTAATTACGAGCATGAATTAACATGCGAAGGATATGCAATTTGCGGGGACTAACTAGGGGTGCTACCCACCATCGGCAAATATCAGCCACAGAAAGTTTGCGAGTTAATGGTGAAAACAGGGGTGGAAACATTTATTCATTTCTGGTGTGCATTTTATTCCAAATGTCAAGGTACTGATTCCCTTTACAACTTTATTCATGTACCGAAAGGCGTTTTGCTTGCTAAGTTGCGAAAACTCCGCCGCTACAGGCACAATGCAACTACGGGGACTGGCGAGCATAAGCCCCCCCCCCCCTCTTTTTACTAAGTACGGTTTTTTCATTATGGTAGTTTTGTTGTGAAGCTTGTTGCATAAATCCTACATGGTATTTTTACGACGAATGGGCCAAGCATTATGGAAACCAGCCCTTAGCTGCATTTTCGCCCTTAAATGCTAAGTGTGCTCACACTGTTATGTTGAAGCATGCGCAGTGTAAACTAAATTAATGTAAGTGGGTAAGGCTTTTCTACTGTGAACATTTTTTGGTATCACGCAACCAGGCTATTTAGATCTTCAAAGTTATATCCAATGTCAAGCAGAAAAAATTAGTCGTTAGCACTCTGTAATTAATATTAATCTACGAAGGTCGATATTGGTCAGTTGATGATGGAGTGCGATATCCTTCGAGCTACTTTCAAGGATGAAAAGTCAATTTGCGTACAAGACGCTGTGATTCATTTAGAGGGACTATATCAGCAACGACCAATAATTCCTAATATCACAAAGATTTGTAAACTACTTTTGGGGAACCCAGCTACCGCAGCCACTGGCAAACAATCCTTTTCGCTAACACGACGGATAAAAACATGGATGTATTCAGAAATGTATTCTTCATGATTTAACGTCTTAGTACTTTTTACCTCTTCATAAAGAGCCAACCCTTGAATCTTAACGAGGTTGCAAATTGTGTAACAAGCGTTCTAATTCTCCCAATCTACTTTTTATTGATTTGATGATCATCGCTCAAATCGCGCAGTTTTAGCTGTCTCTGGATCCCTGGGAGTCAAAATTTTTCTTCTCCGCTCAACCATAGTCGGCGACAGATTTTCAAACAATATTGCCCCCTCCCCTAAATTTTTTGGCGCCGTCCCTGCGCAAAAAACTCGCAAAAATTCACCACGATTAACAGAAACAGCTGAATCAGCTTCCAAACTTGACGTGATATGCACCCCGCTGTTGAGTAACTGTTTTTGTTTGTGTTTTCGCCTTTAAAGCGCAGAACTTTCAGTGATTGATGTTTGCCGGTGGTGGGTAGTGCCCCTGCTTACTTCCAAAAAAAGAATCATATTTTTGTTTATTATTTATTCTTAGTCTACTCATCAAGACTTAAGGATTGATGTATAGATTCTGTGTGTAGAGTGCTGTACCGTTCATACTCAAATTTCACCTTAGGACGCACCTTAGTACAAATTAGGACCCGGAGCCAGTTGGTTTTACACCCTTGCATTGCTAGCGCGCTTGCAATTGTGTAATTAAATTCTTCTCTACATATGTGTGTGATAGTTTTGCTCCTGCAATATTCTCCTCGGTTAAAACGACGCTTTGGAAGATGAGACGATCGTAGTGCCGGTCACTGAATGCACTTCAAAAGTGCAAACATTGATAGAGGTTACCTGGGCAAACAATGCGTCTCTGTTTCTGACGTCATAAGGTACTTATTTGGAACTGTGCTATTAAATATGTTTGATATTGATATACATGGATCAATATTATTCCATAATATCTATACAATCAACGTTTTCAAGATAGAGGTTACGTTGAACAAAATTCAAGATTAAATAAACAAAGAAAGGAAGTTCAGAAGAAATCTGTTGTGACAACAGTACTGCCAACGTTTGGAAAAGTGGATGAATTACGTAGTACGTGTAAATGAGACTATTTGCTGCTGTGCATATGAAAATCAACACGCCCAGCTTCCGGTGGTATGCGCGTTATTTTCTCGTACACGTGAAAGGGTATTACGGGACTTACTGCACTTCCAAATAATTGGCGATGATTATGACAATGAGAATGTATTATAATTGATAAGAATTTTGACATTTTCAATAGTTCATTCTCTTGAAAGTGTATATGTATATGTAATATGTCAGTTTTGAGGTGATTTGGACTTTAATTGACGTAAAATCTTTCGTAACATTTCAAAACGCATGCTCAAAATTGGCCTGTTTGAGATGAAAGCGAAACAATGCAAAAATAACAGGGCATCTAAAGCACAATTTTACATCAAAACATCGTGATCATAACTTGATTATGAACAAACAAATTAACAGAATTAGAATCAAAATATGCTGTTGACAAGGGAAGAATAGAGACACTTAAATGAGAAGATATTTCCTAAGAAAAACGAAAAGGATGAGACACTATGGAGCCAATTTTTAGTGACATGGTTAAAGTTTCGAAGAAATAGACTCTTTTTCTAGTTTTTATACTTCAGAAAGAAAATCGTCTGAGGATAAATTGAGTACTTTGGTAATTTCGTCCAGAAGTTAAAATTTGTATGAAGTTGAGGTTAACCACTTGTCAGCCAGGTTATATTTGTCGTGAATTATCTTTATTAAACGACATGCCTTAGAGTAAATTTGAGAAGAGTGCATGTTGTTAGTCTGTACATGTCGTGTAAATAGCCTGGCAAGCCAAACTTGATGCAATCGAAGGCCAGTTGTATCCTGCAGACCGCACGTTGCACATCTTGACGTCACGTTTTATCATTTTTGCGATTAATTGATGATAAACCAACAGTAGCGTTTGCATTGCGTACAATTTCGATAGACGGAAAGGTGAATTATCTTGTTAAAGGATATTACTATTACTATTGATACCACCAGTAAGTTCACAGATGAACGCTGGAAGCCCAGAGTTTATTCCACGACGTCTGCAAGCACCAACGGCTATGACATCAGCGGAACCTGCAATACAAGAACCCGGCTGGGGACAAGAAGATGATACAGGATTTGAAGCCGGAGAAAATGATACCACCAGTTGGCAGGAAGGTCAGTAGTAGCAAAGAAAATTGTGACTTGTTTTGTTTAACGTGGTATTTTGCACCAAACCAATGTGTATAAGAGCATTTATTTGCTTACCCTAGATTCATATGACTGTTAGAATCCTATTAAAGAATATTGACAACAATCCCTTTAATAACACGTCAAAATTTGCCGCCGTAGACCTTAGATGCTTCGATGTTTTACAAGCTTGTGGCACACTACTACCTAACACCCGAAATCACTATTCCCGAGTTTCGAGAGAAAAGCTCATTTGTAGGAGTGACTTTAAACTTCCTCAAAACGCAGGGACATAGTTTCCTTGCAGAAATTGCATTTTGCAACTTTTGGAGTACCTCTGCTTATGGTTTAGTTTGTTGTATATCTAATAGCACTTTATGGTAGGGTTAATATATATCCAAACATTTTATGATAATAATTTGTGCTCACTTAACCTGTGTCACGAAAATGGAGAAATACTTCTTTGGATGCAAAATGGTACACTGCCTGTAAACGTGCAAAATTTATCGAGTCATTCGGCATAGAAAAAGTCTCCAGATATTGATGTTTGATGACTTTGGGAGGCTTGTCCCTAGTGATGACATATCTATAGTTGCTAGTAGGGAATAGCAAGGAGGGCATTGAAGAGGTACTCCATAGGTCTAGAAAGCGTTCAAGGCGAGAGAGGCAGGATCCAACGGACGGACGGACGCTTTGAAAAGTAGTTGCTACTGGGATCATTGATTTCTACTCTCATATTTACATGACTGTCAATTGCTCACAATATGTATATGTAACATATAGAAGCTTGTATTTTTTCTCTTTCGTTCATGACAAAAACATAGTGAACGTACCTTACCTTCAGCAACATGCAGCTTTTTGTTTGCAATCTTCATCATTAAAAAAAAAATCAGAAATCACCAAATTTGAGCTTACGTACTCTTTGAGTGACCAAAAGAGTAAGGAAGTCCTTTAATATTTTTTTGTTACAGTTCCCAACACTCACGAACAGAATCCATCATCTCGCGGATATGGTCAAGGAGGCCGAACTGGCAGAGGGCAATATGGTGTCCGTGGCGGCTATGGTAGCCGTGGAGGTCGGGGTGGACGTGGCGGACGAGGTGGATATCGAGACAATCATAATGGTGGCGGATACAGATCAGGCCAGGTGAGAGAGGTTTATTGTTGTGTTTCTGATTAAGATGTAGTAACTGAAATAAAGTGCACCGGGGCGTTATGTAAGTTGTATGTAAGTCTATCATTGCGAACCCGATGATTCACGATTGAATGGCTTAAGAGTTCACTTGAGAATATTTTTGAAGCGGCGATCGTAAAACCGAAGCAGTTGAGGTTTGATGTATTTTCAACGCCCTATTCACGCTTAGTGTTCTTATTGTTCATGGTTTAGTTATGTAAAAGTTATCGATAAGTAAACACGACCATATTGAGGCTTCGGAATAATTCTTGTCAAACCCTCTGAAAGAATCAAAATATGGCAAACGGCAGATTTAATTGTATGTCTTGCCTCAGTAATAACATAAATTTGGGTACCCTGCTTGTCTCTACTTGCTTAGGAAATCGAGTAAAGCCTCATTATGCTTTAGAGCTTTCTTTCACGCGCTCATTTTTTGCTATCGACATTGCGTCTAAGCATGCGTGTTAATATACTTAGCAATCTCTGTGCGCGTGATCGACATTCAAGGTTGATTTACTTCCAGCTTTTTTCAAACGCGCCAGGTGTTATAAGCGCTTGCCAATCGTAGTTCATGGAAAATATGCTTCGAGATCACCTTGATGACACCCGCGTATTGTTACTTCCTGCGATATCAATGATTACTGCCAGGATAAAATAGTAAAATCACACTTCTTTTTATGTACCATCATTCTCGAAGGGCATTGACGATAGAGCTTTCGACAGACGACTTAACTGTATGAATATAGGGCCTGGGACACGTTTGTTTCCCTTTGTTTGTGCTGCCTCATAACTTTACTATTTACAGCAATATTCGTGAGAGCGATCAAAGCCCCGATAGCCATTTAAATTTGATAAGTGTACGGTGTTAAAGAGGTACTTAGAATAAGATTTTTGTCGACAGCTAAGACCATTCTAGATCATTCTCACTACTGACAATATCTCTACCAAAGTGATCATATCTTCACTGCAACGCTTCCAGGTTGTCGATTTGTGTCGAACCTTATGCCTGCATAACACAAGAGAAGGTATTGAATGCTCTGTGCCCCTAACAACAATTCCCAAATCAAGAAAAATCTTAAAAAAATTCTCTCTAATTGGAGGGGTGGGGGGTGGAGATCAATTCAGTAAGGGCTCAATGAAAGTTAGATTATCCTTGCTGTGACATAGAAACAGAGCAGTAGTCTTTGCATCCATGAAAGTAGGATGTTATCGACATTATCGTGTTTTAAGATCATGGATGCAAATTGCTAAGTGTTGATCACAAAGAATTGCTTGTGCCACCAAAAGCTGGGAATGGAAATTGGACTTAACTACACGATGATCGCCTCATTAAATTCAACATCTCTCCACGCTATCAAATCGTATCCGTGCCAGGAACATGGGGTTGCCATGAATCGTGTATCTATTTCGACGACAGTACCGTCACTGAGGCTAGAACTGGAGATCATGACAATCTCTGTTCCTTTATATATGTCTCCAAAGTATTTGTATAACGCGAAGTTTAAATGTATCTACTATAAGCTGTGTCATTGATAAATCCTGGGTAGTCCGTTTAGAAATGCCATACTGTCGTCGCAGCTAATCAGGGAGTTCATGCACGATCGAGTGTATGGCCCAGAGCGAGGCAAATGTAATATGTATACATATCTGCACATAGAATAAAGCACTAGGTAGTCGACTTGACGGAGTCTGCCACACAGAAAGAGAAGGACAGTTTGATGACGGACGTCGAATACATAAAAACGTCGCTTACGACCAACCTTTGTTTTACCATATGAAGAATAGTGATGAAAGATGATTCAGATGAGGGGTCGGCTTGTCTGGGTGCTAGATTATGCCCCAGGGGACGTTTTTAAATTTTTTTATTTGATCGATCATTTCTGTTACTCATTACTGGTCCTAAAGGACCGATCATATTTTCCGAGGTCTTAGACATTCAATCGCGACTCTCACTTGAGGTAATTGGAAGTGTACATTCATACACATTCGTAGCCACGCGTATACTTACCTACTCGCACGGCCCCAGACACTCATTCTCATGTCTTGATAGTACCCTTTGCTTAAAGAATGCACCAGTTTCTCTTTTTTGTGATATTGGCGCTTGGGTTTAATGTAAATAGCTATCGGGTGTGGTTTGTTCTTATGTTTCACATGCTTATTTAACATGATGCTTACGTTTCTCCTTTTCCCCGAAGGATGGCTACCCTAGACGGGGTGGCCCACGGGGTGGCCGAGGCGGTCCACGAGGCCGTAGTGATTACAGAGGCGTAAACCGTGGAGGACCACGCGGTGGCGGTGGTGGTGGATTTGGCAAACCTTTGCAGTAATACGGCTAGGCTAATGATCGTTTATTTGAATACGCATTTGATGTGTTTCGAAAAGTCATCTCTAATCAGCATGATCAAGGATGTTCCAGATTTAAAGATTTTGATGAAGCAGCTTTAGGCATATTCCTTCTCTCAAGTAATGGGGAACAAGACAAGACAAGAGGCAATTTCCGTTTATCGTGATATCGCCGGACATGACTATCTAGTCATGTTACCGTATTAGACTCCCTCTAGGTGAAATTGACAGTATCGTCACACTACACGGACAGAGGCGTGTTGGCTGGTGTAAGCATTTCGAGAAATTGCGAGGAAACACTACATGTTGACATTTATAGCAAAGACCCTAGACACTACAGCTGTTATTGTTATTTATGTTAGCCCTAGAGCGTACCTTTACATTTTTTGAGATTTGATGATCTTTTGTAATTACGTATTAGCAATCACTGTGCGATAGAGAATCGCAGGTATTTCGTAAATTCAATAATTCTAATAGGAAGTAGTGAATCACAGGTAAACAGTAACTTCAGTGTTGTCTTTGCATCTGTCCCTAACACAATAGTGGTCATGGACATAGTGACACTTACATCCTGAATCAAGAGGCCTCTGTCACAAACCCACATGGTGTGGGCTGGCAGAGGTTCACTTTAGTTTGTGCGCCCTCTATTAACTTGAAATAGTTGGGATTTTGTGCTCGAAACTGTAGGTTTGAATTTCTGTTTCACTGTCTTTCGGATTCTAGCAATATATACGCAGTTTAAGGCTGTTCCTGTATATGTTATTGTACAGATAGTAGAGTACAGGGGACAGCGGTGTATGAGTGTATTTTGACCCGGTATGCACGTCATCAGCTTAATGCACTTTCTGAGCACATACAGTTTCATATAGCGATAATTTTCAGTAGTTTAGCTTTGCATGCAAGGACAAGTATCAACGTCAACCTGGCCAACTCGGCACATCGCTCAGAAATTAAGGTTACTTTTGATAGATTCTAAATGGATAGTTGGTGTACAAAGTAGGTCAAACATGTCGTTAAGGTTTGTGCGTAGTCATGATTTTGTGCCTCTCCTTTGTGTCGGTCAAGGTAGTTGAGATCATTACTCTGGGTTTATTGAACCCGTTCTTCACACCAATGAATACTCTCATCCCCGATATGGATAGGTCTGTAGGTCCACCAGTCCTTTAACATCTCTTGTAATTCAAATCATATCCGTCAGTGTTATATGAAAACGTTTGCCGTTTGCCAGCGGGCAGTGGAACAGTTCCTTATAGAATATTTGGTCATTTTTCCCATTTCTATTGATATTTGCTGTTCTATTCGTTTTCTTGTCAAAATCCATAACCTTTAACATTATGACCTTAGTTAAATTGTTTACACATATCCTGTAACTGTTGTACCCCACCCGTTTGCACCTTTTGCGATGTTGCTCACCATGGATCTCTGTTTCTTTAACGGCTTATTATGGAAAGTAGCTTCGCTAAAGATTCGTTCGGATATCGTTTGAACAGTAAAAATTGAACTCTGCGATAACCAAATGGCAGGAAGATCATGCCCAGAATTTCAACTTGTAAGGAAACGAACTGTTGTAACGTTAGCATGATATTTTGCGAGCCTGTGATGATTGTGTTAGGTAGGTAGGCCAAGTCAAAAGAGTGCGAGTGTTGATAGGGATTAGAAGATGAGCCAAGAAGATGCGTGAATTGTTTGCCTAATTATCGCTTGATAACAAGTAGGATACACTGGAAATCAGCATGACCATCGATCGCTGAAAGCAATGACGCCTATTTGTTTGAAATCCGTATACAATCGGCGGTATTTTGGTTAAGGAGGTCAGTAGCATTAGAAGTTTAGCCTATCTAGGCACGAAGATGTGCTTTGGCCCTACTTTGATTTCTGGCGTTAACAGTACGAGCTCTTACAAGTAATGGCGTATATTTTCTGATTTAGTATTTATTAAATAGGAACAGTCTGTTAATTTGTGTGATAACCCTCATATCTTTCTTTTTAAGTATTAGCACATGATATCACGTTCATTCTATGTTATCTAATGTTATCTTGAGACATTATGTTGACACATATGTCATGTCACAATTGACGTTCGGTTGCACAGCTATATGCAAGTGGTATCCAAACAACCTTCTTGGCGGTGATCGACCTGGATTATAAAATTGAGGCAAGGCATGGTTGTTACTTGGTGACGTGCACCCTGTTTTAAAACCGTGATTCGGTTTGTGGGTGAGTTTTCGATAAGACGGATTCCGTGACACAATCTTTTTTCTTGATAGAAGCAATGTGTAACCAGGGCTTCATTTCATTAACGAACAGCGTGAAGTTCATGGAAAGTCATTTTCGTCCGTTAGAGGAAACTGTTTACATTGTACCGTCTTGACATTAGGCTTCCGTTAAGACGTTTTGGTCTAAATCAGCTGCGATGTCATTATCCATTCCTTCCTTCGATAGTAACTGCTAACTGTTGATAATTTAGGGCCCTGAAGGTCGTGGATTCATGTCGTGGTGTGATCGATTGAACCATGAGGTGAAGATTCAGCGTTATATTTCCCGATACAGCGAAAATAAGATTTCGCACTAGACAAGTGAGCTTTCTCCCGTATGATGTTGCTTGCTATATAGCAGACATAACCGAATTTCGTTATCGCACAAGGGGATATATTCTTTGGTGAAGTTATGCTTTACGTTGAAAATTATGTTATGCTAATTTTGAGAAGTTCATAGGTTACTAGGGCTGGACGATCGCCATTTAGGCCAGGCAGATGGTGCCACTTCAACCAATGTTATCTTGTCAAGACAGCAAGCTCTTTTGCATACGTTTCACATTTTTAGAAAAGGATGTAGGAAATAATGTTTACAGTCGTAATGGCAATCAGTGCCGAGAGGAGGTGACCATCATCTACTGAGAGTAAGTCAACTGGATTAGTAATACGGAGAACATTACGATGAACAAATGTAAGGGTGAAACGTGTTAAAACAAACTACTCTTTCGTATAGCTGGAGAGGTTATCCTGGGAAACAGACCCGATTCTTTCATCTAGATTTCGTCCAACTTGGCTGGTAAGTACATGCTGATGCAGTGGACATAGTAACAGCAATTGGTCGCGCACGTAGGCATCTGTTACTGTAGTGTTGACAGCGAGACCCCCCGTCAACGGAGGTCTGCAGCAGCGGAGTTAGGTCGACATCGGCCTCTGCTTCTACTCTTCTCAGTAAGTACCAAGATACGACTGTCGTTTTGGAATACTTCATCTGCCTTTATTCCTGTCCTTGTAAAAGCGTTGGATCTTTTTTATTGTATCACTGCAAGATGAATTGCATCGCATATTTTGAGTACGGGCACTCGGGGACATTGCTCAGAACTTGCATACACAGAATACCGAAACAGAGATTTGTTTTAACACGTTTTACTCCGAATGGTAAGAAAGTTAAGCTCTCTAGTAGATCGTCGCTGTCATAGATATGCCGGGTAATTTCGTATGGCCGAGCATGGTTGATAGTCGTTGTCAAGGAAGCGTCTCATAGAGCCACGTCATCGCCTTTTTGCTGTTGCATGTGAACTGATGAGACGGTTTGCTCCGAAAAGATCAAGGAGACGTACACTTGCCAGGTTTTGTTCAAACCTATGTGTTTCTTTAGTGTGCCTGATTTCTGCCCTTCTTTTCGTGAGCTAATGTTCAATCTGTTGGGTTCTTTATTATCTAGCACTCACGAGCAGCTTCTGCTGCAGAAACGTGCGTTAGATGGGGCCTTCCAGCACCTACTACTGTCATGCCACCACCACCTCGTGCGTAGCTGATTGTTTGACATCGCCGCTACTTTGCAGCCGTGCTGCAAATCTAGTAGAAGTAAAGTGTAACGAAGAAATGATTGGTTCCGAGCAATATGTGAAGGCTTATGCTCCTAGGGGTAACATAGCCAAATCCGCTAAATGCCGGTTGAACATTTATACCATCATCATATTTTAAGAACTTTAAGTATTTTATTACTCGGCATGCATATATGACGTCATTCAACTTTGTGACTCCCTCTCAAGTGATGTCATTTTAAGAAGACGTCCTCTCGGTGACGTAGAGATGCACCTATTTCCAACTGACGAAGCCAAGTCTCATGTCAACGAAAAGCCATTTTTTCACTTGTGTCTCGTCATTAACGCACTGTGCAGAAGAAGTGCAAAATTGTCGTGGATTGGCGCCTGATCCTTGACCGTAATGTCATGATATTCCTCACTTGTGTCATCATCAGTAAGGGACCGTTCAAAAAGTATGCTTTCCCAGAGGAGGGGGTACTGGGAAAGTGAACAAAACGAACATCTCTTACAGAGGCCAGGAAGAAGGTTCGTTTTGCATTTCGCATTTGTTATCCAAAAGTATGAAGTCGTGTCTTGGATATAGACACCAGTAGGAAGGAAAACGTCAACATTGATGTCTGCAAACATCTATTCACGGCTAAAACACTTTTTAAAGTTGAAGTCCGTTTTTATGTTTATAAATGCGTATCCGTTGTTTTTGCCCCACAACTGTTGATAAGTATATCCCTGGTTCATTTGCGTTGGTAATGAAACTATTACTCGTTGCAACCATTATCATTATGTGCCTGACAAGAAATGAAGTAAATTATTCATCGTTTTGATACCTACCTTGCTGACATCTTTTCTCAGTTCGTGTATTCTTCATCCCTGTATTATGTTTGGTTCAATGATACAAATTCTTATCAATATCTTTAGCTTGCAGATCTTGGAGTGCACTATCGAACGAACAACGGCCAATTTCCCTTTCACGACTGGCGTTGAAAATGCCAAAAACTTAGACCCCTCTTTTCTTGTAAATGTTAGAATAATAAGCAGTGGAGTAACTCTAAAATACGTTCACTTGAACACGAGATACATTCAAATTTGTAAATTGGCAGATGTTCTTTTGTATTTTTCTCATGGGAATGGGTGCTTGGAGTCGAGGAGAAAGCGAACGTTCGTATGAGCATGGGGTCTGGCTAAAGCGAACGTGCTTTTTGAACGGTCCCTAACGTTATGTTGTTACTACAAGCACCATTTTCTTTTACAGAGAATAGAACAATTAATTTGTGCCACTCAAAAGATAATCTTAAATAAAGGAAAATTAACCCTATTAAGCATTGGGTATTTGTATGTACGTTAAAGGCAGGGGTTGGTAAAAACTACCTCCTCGTTAACTTTTGATAGAGAAGCGGTAGGGAGTTAAAAATTGGCAAGGACATAGCCCTTCATAAGTTCTTTCGAAAACAAGGATAAAATTTCACAATAGGCCTACTGCTTTTTTGCCGACGTCTGCCAAAATCGGGACCAAACTTTGAAAATCTATTAAAGCAAATCTCAATCGATAACAAATGAACCATTCTCACTGAAATAAGGAACACAAATGAATCATGCCACTAAATATTTCGAAATAGAAGAAACTGCATCCCACGTCCAGCATTGTCCTTCCCACACGAGGCAGACATTTCAATTTTCTCTGTAGTCATTGCCTTGTTCATTTCATGCAATCAGGTTCATTCAGAGGTGTCTTGGGTGTCAGGATGTGTTCTGTCTTCCAAACCCTTTTTGATTTTTGATTCTTTCCTGTTGGTCACGTGACCCAATTGAAGCCACGTGGGTGGCATAGATGACGTCATAATGAGATAATTCACATTTCAACATATTGGAAATTTTTCATCCACATTTGACAAAGAGATGTGAATGAGTGGCAACAGAAAACAAATCCACCAGTAAACA
>JAAAKL020003387.1:0-23303 GCA_010016065.2 Carybdea cf. marsupialis auct. non (Linnaeus, 1758)
CCAAGAAAAAATTTTGAGACTAATTGCAGTAAATAGATCAAGGGCCTATTTTTGGAACTCACTCCCAGAAATAGTTGTGAAATCTGAAACCTTAAATAGTTTCAAAAATGGCCTGGATCAATTTTGGAGAGAACGTTTTTACGCATATGACTCATAGACTAGGGTAAGGGAGACCCTTACCCTCGGTTTAAATTGCAAAGCACAGATAGCCCTTTACTCAGAGTAAAAAAAAAAAAATTGATGAACCAACTGACAGCCATATAGAAAGTTCTGATACAGGGACATGTCCCTAATGGCACTAAGGATCCTGTAACTTAATCATATTTATTTTACCTATTTACTTTAGTACTTTTTACTCTCTAATTATTAATCTATTCCAACAGAAATTCAATTAAATAATTTTGTTGAACATTTTACATGTCAACCCAAAAGCAATTTTTTTGGCCATTTGCAGGAGGATTATTTTTGCCTCAGAATGATTTGGAAGGTTATATTCCAGTGATTTAGAACAACAAGAAACAAAAATTTTCAATGTGTTGGCAAACGTGATTGCACTTCAAGAAAGTAATAAGCTAGGGAGATCCAAATTTTTTATTAAAAATAGTGGTTAAATAAAATCCCTTAAAATCCTGCATTTTGTTCTATTTATATCTGTATGCATACTGTTTTGAAAAAGTACCCAATTCTGATGCTAGAGTACTTCAGGGGGCAAAGGCTCTGGGAGGAAAAGGAGATCAATGATGTCTTTGTTATAATGTAACTCTTTGGTGGACATTGTCAAGAAACCGACGCTTTATTGCTATTGAACCCTCTAATATATCAATGATTGTTGTGAATAATTGATTGATTGCAATGATAGCTAATAACTCTATTTGTCACAAAATTGATGAAACTTATTTAAGCTAACCTTTAAAATTAGTTTCCATAGGGGAATTAGGAAGAAGCTACCATTGCAGTGTAAATGTTAGGTAGCTAGCACCACCCCTCTTCCCAGCTTCCTGTGTCAACCTTTTCACCAGGAAACCAAGACAGTCATTTTTCCAGTAGTGTTAGCATTTTACAAGGGGAATTTGTCATAAATAAAAAGGAGAGTGCAAGGGCATAAACTGTTTTCTGTACCTTGAAATTACATTGAAGTAATATTTGGGATTTGTGAGAGACCTTTTTGCTATTAGTTTGCTATTGTCTAAGTTGCCATTTGTTAAAAGGGAAGGTGAAAAAAAAACTTGCATTCATTAAGCAGTGTAATGATCATGATGTCCATCATTGATTGTCTTCTAAACTTCTGAAATTCATCTACAGTGTAAATACTGTTATAACTAGGTTTTTTATGGATTTGTCTAAAAACATTGAAATGTGTTTGTGAGACAAATCATAAGTACTGGTATATTAAAAGGATGGGGCATGGATTGCTATCTATTTTGTTTATCAAGTTAAGCTACCTGCTTTGTGCATCTCCAATTTTCTTGATTTGTTGGATACTGAATACAATCTGTTTTGGTACCATTTTTATGTTGCATCATCATAATTTGGTAATAACAATTCAAGGTAATAGGTAATATCTTCAAGGGGAAAATTGTAAACAAACGTTCCAGGAGGCAGTAGGGGCTTAATGACTATTCCTGATATTTCTGAAAGTCTTATTTTCACATCTGGTCCTTTTCTCCTTAGATCATTGATCCATGGCTTTGAAGCATTGTCACCACTTTTCAAGGGAGATGAATTTGTAACAGGCTCATTAAGCAAACTATGTGGTGTTCTTTCAGAGCTTCAATCATTTTTGCTTGTAAGTTATTTTGAAGGAAGAAACAGAATTCTATGTCTTTGTAAAATTTTGGTTTTTGAAAACTAAACACTTATTTTAAAATAACTTATTTACTTAATTATATGTGTAGGCTAATTAACATCGTTTCCAATGTGACGGGGGGATGGTTACATTGTTGCTCTTTTATCTTGTTTCTTTTGTTCCTTTATACTCCACACCTTTTGCTTTTATTCTTTCTCTCATTCTTTCTTGCTGTTCTTCACTCAGTTTCCATCTACATAATTTTTCTTCATTTTCTTTATTTCTCAATGATTCTTTTCTATCAGTTATGTATATGATTTTGCATATTTATTTCTTAGACAGTAGGCTTAAGCTACCAATATATGTAATATGATGGCCTTGTGTAGTACCAATAAATAGTCCAACCAACAAGAAACATCAACTTTATGCAGCCATGGCTATCTGACTACCATTTCAAAGTCTGACAATTTCTTTGAAAGGCAACTAACAATTAAGTCAAAGTATTTCTTTACATGAAAATGTTCATGGCAACCATCATGTTGATGTTTTGGAATGTAATGACCATGCTTTCTGTACTGTGTTAGATGATGGAGGTAATCAGCAAACATTCTCAGTTTGTGGTAAGCCAGTATTAGGGAAAGAAACATGTCTGTTTTTACCCATTGAAAAGGACATCAATTGTATTTTGAAAAATGGATTACCTTACTGTTTGTGAAGTATTGCCATTCTAACTAGTGCTGGATTATGTCTCATGAAGCATTTAGCATAATATGGTGCCAACTGCTAATAGCAGGGTTGCCTCTCTTTGCCATAGAAACAGGTTCATTTTTGTAAAACTGTTTAAAACACAGGTCCACTTTTTAAAAACCATGCTGATGAGAATAATGGAAAACTAAAAATAAACTGTCTATCATCATTGTGGGAAAATGGTAGGTATTTGTTTCATTTATAATGATAGTGGTAAATTACCAAAATGTCCAAAACTAATCAGGTGAATGTTACAAGTGGCATTGTTCTTTCTGCTCTGATTTGTTTTAATGCTGTAATTTCACAATACTGATTGATTTGTAGTTACTAAATGTTTTAGTGCAGATAAGCTTTCTTTTGTAACAACACATTTGAGGTGTGAAACCACTGTGGCTAACAAGGCTACAGTTACTTAAACTAGTGATTCTTGAACGTTTTATTCTTGTATGCCAGTAAAACCATATTTACTCTTACAGACCAGTTATACAAAAAATAGATCTGAGTATCAAAAAATAGTTTGTGACTAATGGTTTTTACAGTGGCACTATTTTGGTATGCAAAATTATTAAAAACAGATTGCCAAAGCATTTAAGAATCATGGCAAAGGTGGGTAAAAAGTAGGTACTAAGACTTTTTTGTCAATTTAACAATGAGGCATCGTGAAATAACCAGTAGTCATATCACTCAAGCTAAATGATTATCACAATGGAAGAACTCCTTGCTGTTTTATTTATGATTTTGTGTTTGTATTTATTACCAACCTTCACCATGCTCAGTTCCTTTCAGAGTAAGTAAGATATTTAAAGGCAGAATACTTCTTCACAATAACAACATATTAGTACTTTCCAATTCATTTAGTTATAGGCATTATCATTGTCTGTGCAGATTTAAATATTTTTGTCACGAACCTGCATATAAGTTTTTATACAGGTCCATAGGTAGGCAGTTGAGACACAATGACTAAACATTCACTGCCAATAGAAGTTGATTGTGATAAAAAAGATCAATGTGGAGAAATGTTAGTGTAATTTTTTTCTTCTTTTTTGTTGTTGTTATGGCTAAGGAAGTATTGAGTAACGTTTACAAGTACTATAAATATGATTGATTTTTTTTTATTTTAGATTCTTCTTGACCAAGCACAAAGGTCCATTGTCAGGGGATTACAGTCATTTGTTAAAGAGTAGGTTGCAAATTGTTCATGATGATGATCAATACCACTTTTTCTGATCCCCATGTCTATCCTCTGCCCTTGTTGGACATCCAGAGTTTTATATTGATGTTCCTGATTGTAGAATGTATTGTTTTAGTGATAGGTACGACTGTTGCATATATTTGTAAGTTTAAAGCATTTATTAAGGATTTTTTCACACATGCCGGAGCATAAGCCAGGAAGAGAATGTAACAATTGATTATATTGCAGGAGGAATTGTTTGGTGTTGAACATTCTTCATGTAAATTATGAACCACTGCCTGTACACACATGTGAAATGGTTGTCAAGAATGCAATGTCAGAATCACTTGTTTGATTAAGTTCATAGATTTGAGTTCATTATATGATTCTATGCAGTTGCATTTTGGTACTTACATGTACTGAACCATTTTACACAATATGGATTCATATTTAATACATATGCACATGCCTTTGAATGGGCACAAGTTCCAAAAGGAAACAGGTTGTAATTTGTTACAGTTGAATGATACATGTTGGCACATACATAATTCAGGTAAGAGTCCTTGAGCAGTACCTGAACCCCACTGTTACTTGGAAGTGTTTTCAACATGTGTTTAAGTAATGTTCATGGAACACTATTAAATTATTAAGCTCGATTGTTGATACTTAAAGGGTTGGCTAAGCAGGTGTCAAAAGAGCTAAAAGATGTGCCACATTGTAGTTATGTAATTTTTATCTGCAAATAATATGATAATAATTTCAGACAAAGGATTATAACTAGACAAGCTGTCTTCCATGCATCATAGAGGAACACAAGTCCAATAATTTGCACCAACATGCTGGAAATTTTATGACACATTTTTGAGATGGATAGAGAAATACCTAGAGTGTTAGAGTAATCAGTTAATCTGTCTACAAATGATTTTTGTAGCACAATAATTTAGTTCAATAAGTTATTTTTCACATTAAATTCAAATGGTGAACATTTTACAAACAAGTTACTTGAATGTACAATGGAACTTTTTAATGGTGTTGTGCAGATTATTTGTGCAACAAAGATATGATGCTTTAGATTCATTGTTGGTAGGGTTTGACAGCATTAGCTAGCAGTCCAAATCAAAAGCAAAACTTTCCTCTACACTGTTAATGAGAATCCATGAAAATTGTTGCTTCTTCAAAACAAAAATGTCAGTATGGTTTATACTTTTTTCTTTATCTTCTTGTAAGATTAACATAGAATGAACTTGAAAACTTGCAGGATTAATATCAAGCAAGTAAAAGATATAATTCTCATTACAGTTAGTAAGTGTATGTTACCCTCTAAAAGACATTTGATGAAAAAGGAAAGTGTTGATATCCCCCCAAAATTTCTTAATAGAAAATAGTTGAATTTCACAAGTTTGATGTTTATATAATATTAAGTCTAATTAAATTCTGTGACAAAACCCTTCTGTGAGCTAACTCAGACTAGTGTTAGAACAATAAGATTTTATTGATTTTATATTGTGGAAGGAAGTAGCTAAATTATCATATATCAAATTGTACTGTAATGAGTGTAATCTTTTTGAAGAACAAACAGATTTATTGATTATTCATTTGTCATGTGTTTTGACATTTAAAACATTTAAAATGCCATCCCATTGCTGATGCTATATATCATGTTAATCAATAGAAACATCAGCAGTTTACATATTGGTAAACTATCCTACCCACCTGTTTTCCTCTAATCTTTTATGCTGATAATCATGTCCAGGTGATGTTACTTTGCATGTAATGTTCTTCTTGATGTGTGATTTTATCATGACTATTGATTATTGTGTCCCTCTGCCTTGTCAGCCTTTATTTTGCATACTGATTTAAACGAGTTCTTCAGTATTTGGGATATATTCCTACCTTAGTATCAACATTTAATATGAGTCATATAAACAGGTCAAACTGCATTTCATATTGGGCCATTAGTATGTATCAATTGTTGCTCACTTCACAGAATCATAAATTGGCCAGTTAACTAGTTGATGCTATCACTGAACCTCGTCTAAGGCAGGAAACGATAGGTTGTGATTATGATTATTGTCATAAGAAGGAAGGACCGAATTACCTTAGATTTACACCATACTGAAATTAAAATATGTCCTTTTGCATTTTCTTAATTTGCAAGCAATAGTATTGTCTCTTGCAGCACAGAATGTGGATACCAACATTTACATCCTACCATGGTGCAGATGATGAGTAGTATGTGGTAGGGTATAATTGAAGGGATTGGTAAGGAAGTAAAGATAGAAGGAGGGATTAGACAAGGCTAGGGACATGATGATGATGATGATGATGGTGATGATTATGATTATGGTGATGACTGTGATAATAGTAATAATTAACTGTGATACCTTCTTGTAGTGATATCAAGAAAGCCAAGGAAACCAAGAAGGTATTTGACAAAATTAGTGATGACTTGGACAGGTAAGATTGCCCATTCACCCTTTTCATGTTTTGATGTATGATGACAAGAGTGGGTTTTGAGGCCACAATCTTTGAGGAGTTTAAATATTTAGTGTTTTTTGATATTACGATATCGACACTTCTTCTGCTTTCTTCACTCATATCCTCTCCACATATATGTCAACTCATTTCATGAAGTGGGATTTTGGAATACATGGAAATAATGTACACGATATTGTGACAGACAATTACACAGTAGTGATAATATATTAGAACTTTTGCATCACTTGTCTTCTTCAGTTTTTTGTCTTTCTTATGCCTTGATTCCCCTGCCAAATTTCGAATATCTTAAAGTTCAGTGAATGTCTGTGAGAAGTAAAGTTTAAGAGCGCATCCAAGGGGCATCAGGTTTGCTTTCCAACATATGAAACTCAAAGGTCAGTTTTTCCCTCTCAAGGTTTTTAGTATCTCCTTTCAAAATTGCGTAAAAGACACCTTCACTGCCGCTCAATAGTATTTTCTGTACATGGAAGTGTAAAAGATGGGAAGAAGGTCTTCGTCGTAGGAAAAAGGAAATTGAATTGAGCCGGCATATCATATGAATCTTAAACTTTTACAGTTATTTGATTATTGATTGTAGACGTAAAGTATTTTTCTTTTCTTAACCAGACATTTGTTAGTTGCCAAATAATACTATGCTACAAGTCAAGTGCTGATAATTGAAGATTTTTAACATGGTCTAGTCACTTTATTATGTCGGTTTAAGTTGTTATATTAAATCTTTTTATTTATTAGTGCATACCAAAAGAATGCTGCCTTGTTTAAGACAGCAAAAGCAATGGAAGTTGAAGAGGTCAGTAGAACTCGTAGCATTTTGTAATCGATCCTCGAACATATCGAAAGTAAATTGGGCATACAGGGCAGGTAGTGTGTGACAGTTGGGGCGATGCAAAGGGGAAACGATGACGTCACAAATCAAAAGTATCGGAACTAGTACGATTTTAATCGAGATATCTAAACGCAACTCTGGAATAGACTGTTTCCCAAAATGCCAGACCTGTAGCGTATATAGTGTTTAAACTACACGCGTTTGAATCTCCAAAATCTCTGGTCAATACTCCTTGGATCCTTACGTTAGGAACCAGCATTAAATAATAAGGTTTTGTTAGAAAGATTTAAAACTTTGAAACCTGACATTTCGGTGTTTGGAAAAGGCAACACTGTCAATGTTGGTCATCGACGTTCTTGCTAATAAGGCAACATGAAAATTGAGTATTTTTTCCATAATTCAGACATTTTCAAAATCGCGACGTAACACTTTCCCTCCGCATGGAGACACACAGGAATGTTACGTACGAGAAAAGGAAGCCCAAGCTATGTCGGATCTGCTCTGCAACATAACGAAGTGGATTTATCCACGCCTTTTTTTTGTTATTTTGACAAACTATGTTGAATAATTACGTGGTGACGGGATCCTCTTAATCATTCTATACTTAGATCCCTCTTACCACATAGTTCCCATTATTATATACTGTTATTTGTTGTGAACCAAGTTATTTCAGATGTTAAGGGAGTATCGCTCTTTAGATATTCCTCATTCCCTTCAATTAGAGAAAGTAGTTATTGCAAAAAGCAGGAGGATATTTATATGTGCATTGAATATAGTATGAATAGCAGACAAGTAGTCAAATGGGCTTTATGTTCTGCCCAGTGTCTGTCTGCGTCAGTCAGGTAGTGGGATGCATTGCCAGAAGCTTAATCACTGACTTTCTTTGCCTTGGATTAGATCGCATCAGTCCTTATTACCTATGTCCATGATCTTCTCTTCCTTCCTTTTTATCTTCAATTGTCTACTTCTGCTTCTCCTGTGTGTACATACCACCGCAAAGAAGGCTCCACTTTGGGAAACTCGTGCCGTCTTTGGATATAAATATCACCACTATTTGCGCCTTTTTACTTGAGCACCCTTGTGTGGGACATGTTTACCACTCCTGATTTTGTGAGAAGTGTCAGTTTAGGTATTCTTTCAAATGTTTGTACTTTGTGTTGAAGTATTATTGAGCTTATTTTATTACTCTTAGCGCTGTTTATGTGTTCGGTTTGCCTCCCATTCAGGTTGAGAATGTTCTCCTTGCTACCCAGTCTTGTTTCAATCACACAGCATTGGACTATGCCTTTCAGGTTTGCACACATCGTTTCAGAAATTATCAGCTTCGTAGAACATACAAGATAATTGTAAGCTTAATGTAGCTTTGTGCATGTAGCATATATGTGGTTAGATTTCTATCTAACTGACATAGAACTTTCAATATAAAAACTCAAGTGGTCGCATAGTTTTTGTTATTAGCAGATCAGATGTTGTTTATCGCATTGTCACCTGGTGCTTATCGGTTATTATGGTGTTGTGTAATGTACATGTGTTTTTTTATCTTTCTCTTTTTTGATCGCCTGCCTGTACATAATGAGATAACTTTATTGTCGGTATCAATGGAGAGCCTCGAGAATATTGTACTGCCTTCGATACATTAGGTGTTCGATTTTGCCAATTCCCATCATGCAATTGTTGTATGATTACGTTATGTCATGGCAATTGCGTTTTTCTTTCCGTTCACGGGAACATGGTATCCTGGTTAGCTTGGGTTATGAGAGATAAGTAATTGCTTACTTGCGAGCACAGTCCTGAAGTACGTTAGTTTAAGAGTAAACTTCGTTAGTGATTTTGGCTATTTCAATCTCAGTCTACATTTCATGACGTAATTGTCAGTATCCACTTACCAGAAAACTTTTTAATTTATTACGTTTTATAAACCTTTAGTAAATTCTCTTAGTTATTTAAGCACTATGAAAGTGGTAAATATGTCTTAATGCTGCAAAATGATTTAATGAAAAGCTCTGCAAAAGAATGGGTTGATATTTTGATGCCCATCATTAGCGACAGATAAGAACGTGTGCTAAGAGATGCGATTTCGGAAAATACATATGACTACATTATTTGCTGTATCTCGGAGCGTCCACACATTGACAAGACTATACATCAATACCTCTATTGGGATGTTGGATTTTTGGAGGGGGGGATAGGACTTATGTCCTAACCCTAATTTACTTCGTCAGATTTGAATGAATCAGGTGTCTTCGGTTTTGTTCTTGACCGTGTTTATGCGAGAAAATGTAGACGCCTATGCGTTCATGCTGCTAAACATGGACAGAATGGTAGAAGCGATATTCACTCTCTGAAGATACCATTTGAGGCTTCCATAAAAATCCGATCCGAATGCGAAGTAAAGCCCTTCGTTATGTCGGTCACATGGTTTGGACACGCCTGCGGGCCGGAGGTTAAGAAACTAGGATATTCACTTCTAATACTTCAGAAGTCTCAAAATCATATGGTATACAGTTTCAATGAGATATACAACGTGTTCATAATATTTCACAACACAAGATGTGGAAGGCTCATGGAATGCTCTTACAAGCATAGCATTATGAACATGAGCCCTACTCATACGTGGTCATTCGATTTTCATAGCAGCCCTTTGAAAAAGAGATTTTTACTTGGCAGAATGTGTAGGATTCACTTCGGCTAGGATTTTATTACTAAAAAATAGTGGGCGCCATAAACTATGGTTTTTTCAGAAGATAATTCCGATTGTCTGAAAGTTAGTTTTCGTTTCCAGTTAATACATAGTCTTACCTAAAGGAGCTACGGTGTGAGATAACTTCAATTACTTTATTGTTAGGTGTTTCGGACGGCCTTATTCGCCTGTCGATCCGATATGCACTGATACAGCTGCATTTATACAAAGGGGGTAGCCTTGATGCAAGATGGACTTGCAGTTATATCTTCGATAAGTGTTATCTTGCTGTTTCTTTGTTTTACCACCTTGTGCAGAGAAGTAATCATTGGACTTTCGTAGCAGCCCATTGTGAAAAAGAGGTTATGTGCCAGTTTGTTTGATTGCCTTGAGCAAGCAGTATCGTGGGTACTTAAAGTGTATCGAACACATGAATTTGGTACCATTCCCTCTAGTAAGGGAATTGAGTGTAGCGAGATGCGGATCGGATGGGGTAGGTGTCGTGTAACTGAAAGTATCAAAAGCTATCAATTACAAACGTTATTCTCTAGGTCGTAATGGAGGCCTTGGTAATTGGACGTGTTTTGTCTTATCATGGCAATCTCACGTTTCTCAAGATTGATAGAAGAAACCTATATCTAACGAGTTTCGTGCTTCTTGAAGTGACGCTTTCAATGTCCTCCTCGCAGATAAATGTCCTGCAATCGAAGAGAAGATTCAATATCCTTGGGCAGGTGAGTCTGTACCATTGAAAGATGTGCGATAACATTAATATGCCCTGGATGTGATAAAATTGCCATTATTGCATGTTATACTGAAGGTTCGATGATTTTAATAAGCAAAAGTCAGACCGAAAAAGTGCACCTCTGATTAAAGTAATAGTTCCTAGAGAAGTTATGTTTATTTTGGTAACAATTAAAACCTTGCTTGCTGCATTGACTTACCATTGATATATATGTATACAATTCTAAGAAATCTTGATTTTTAGAGTCGAATCTTATCCTATAAAACCCCTAGTTTGGGTCACAGCTTCATTCATGACTGCATACCGATATCATATCTGGTAGAAAAATACCCAGTCACAAAAATATTGACAATTTATGCACACCAATCTCATTCGATTATAAGTTCTTGTTTCAATACATACATCTAAATAAAAAATCGTTTGATTTTGTGTGCTACTGAAACGAAAATTTTGTATTTCCGGAAATAAAGAAATCGAAGGCGGCCATTTCAAAATGAAGTCAGAAATCTGTTTGCAGTTAAGCAATATGTATTTATCGCCATAGAAATGACATTTTAATCGTGGTGGAATCCAGGGCCGAGTACTAAGCTTGTGATGTGAAGTCATATACTCGTATGTGAAACAAATAAGAAAGTTAACCAATATCTGTTGGGTATGAGGATAGTTCTTAGATGAAGTACATTTAGGAAATGGTTTTATACTTGCCAAGATAGTGTGGCAAAATGTTATTAACAGTAAGTAGTAATAAAAGAGATTTACATGGTGCACTTGATTAGTCTAATTATCCGGTAAATTGGTATGTATTGAATGAGCCCTTATGAAGGCTGATGATTTTAATGCATTTTTAATATTAGCTATATCTAAGAAGAATGAAACACAGGTATCAGAATCCGAAAGCAGCGACCAAATTCACATCATCTATTATTGATTTAAAGTCAAGAGTCACGTTGACTTTAATCATTTCCTTCATATGTCAGTGCCAACCTGTTGGTAGTAAGTTAGCCTTTAGTTTAATTTAAGGAGGTTGCATATGGTAAGTGTGGAAAAAAGTGCCACTTTCTGTCATACAATCGTTACGTATGGAGTGAACTTGCAAAAATGGGCCGTTGTTGCACTTTGTGTCTCCTGCGCCACCGAGCTTATGTTCGTTTATTTTGTGTCTCCTTTGTGGAGATATTGTAAAATGGTGCATAAAATTTTATGTAGGGCACTCTCTTGCGACTACATCCCTACGTGCAAGTGAAGCCACGGCCCTTTTTAACTCTATTGTACTTGGACTGCCTCAGACCCACTTACCTCTGCATCAGACAGCAAAGATTTCAAGAAATTTCTAGGCACTAATTGATACTTTACCATTGAAGTATGGTGCGTCCAGTCTAGTTCTAACTTCCTATGCGAACAAGCGATAAACCAATATCGCAGTTACATGTGATCCTCTGTGTGGTCAAGGTTTACGTATGCCCCTGCCCACTTACATCGTCCCATTTTATGGTATCTCGTTTCTTTCGCCAGCGCCTATTGTTGCATTTTGGTTTGATGTAAACAGATATATTTAACATTTCAACAGAATTCAAAGATCTGCTTTTCACTTTGTTTTGATAGCTGGTCACCTTTATGAACGCACAGTATGCGTTCTTTAAACAAGGTACTGAAGTCTTGAATAACATCGAGCCTTACTTACAAGAATTAAACGCTGAGGTAAGGCCTGCAATTACTTGCAGAGTTATTATTCATAGGTTTATCTTACGATATTACTTTTCAAAGGATGATTACGGCAAAGAGGAGAGATAGCAAATCACTAGTGTAGCGATACTAATCGTTAATAGCTGGGGTTTCTATATCCCCGTGAAGTTTAGCATTTTCGCACAGCCACCGATCAAAGTCACGATTATAAATATTTTCGTAGTTGCGCTTTCCCACAACGAAACATAACCAGAAACATACACGAATTTTCAGGTGTTGTGGTTAAACTTTAGTTTGGAGTAAAACAACACGCTGACGCTATCTATTATGTTAGTGAATAATATGAGTTAAGGTAATGTTACGTTGTGTTACCCGGAGTGCCAACGAATGCGTCATTAAAGTGTACCTCTAGTGGTCTTAAAATTTTGGATATTTTATTCATTTTGATTCTACAAATCGAAGTGCCACGTTAGTTTTGGTCTCACGTACAGTTTTCCGTAGTTATACGTGATCCTTGAACGAACTTTTCCAGAACGAGGCAATTTTTGACCTCGTAGGGAACAAATCTGACGTTATAAGGAACAGGGAAGTTCAGTTGTTGATGCTGAAAAATTCGATACGAGGCAAACATGTCGGCGGCCAGCAGTGCAGTTTTGAGCCCTTTTACACGGTTTTATATGAAGTGCACCTAAAAATTCTGACCACTGGAGGTACACTTTAAGAAGTAGCCAATATCTTTCATGAAAAGGTGATCAGTTACAGTGACATCAGTTACCTTTTCTTGGTTCCTTTTCGTTTCGTAGTTTCTTTTTGAATGGTCAGTTTACGTGTATCAGCTAGATTCATTACAGTCCTCAGAACAAGTGCCATGGGCTGACAGGGATAATATATTTTTATCCTTGTTGTTGTTGTTATCCTTTTATTTCATTTCAATCCTAGTTAATTGTGTGTAAGAATTGTTCAATGATGTTCAAGTCTACTTGCATGTATATGTACTGAAACCTCCGATCTTAGAATCATTCAACAGAGTGATATTCTCCCGTAGAAATCCCAGAGTAATTTAACTTGTGTCGAAATAGCTCAGGTAATGGAACATCTCGTCGCAACAGTATGAGTCGATGGTTTGAAACTCGCTGGCGACATTCTTTTTATCCGGAGTCCCTGTAATGTTTCAGAGACAAAATTAGTGTGCAACTGTAAAACTGTGCATGGTCGCTACATATATGCAGCTAGACTGAAGGGTGAAAGTTAAGTAAAAGGAGATATTACCTTTGAGTAATTGAAGGTCACACCTATAGGGTGGCCGGCTTCTGTTGAAAATGCTGGTATCCCCCTAAGTCGATTTTCGCTCATGGAATCCTGAAAATTGCTTTAAATTAAGACATGTTTGTGAAAACTGTGGATTTTTAGGGAAAAGTCTTCTGAAAGACATCTGAGTGGTGTATCGATGGTGTGTTGGAAGGGGACATCATCTTCTGGGGTTTTTTATGCTGGTCATTGTTACCATCTAATCGATATAGAGAGTTATGTTTGATTGGCAATATTCATTGAACTGGATGTCAAGTTTTGCTTTGACTTATGTGATTGCAACTCTATCCAAATTTCTAATAGTCGATTTGCCAACGCGAGTGTTATTTGTAATGTTCCTAGAATTTGCTCCAAACCCTCGCATAGGAATCCTTGACTTCCCTTAGTATTCACTTCTTAAGGAATAGAAGTCACCATAACCTATAATTTGTGGAAGGTAGCTGCGAATTGTGTGACATTTATTTTTCTTCATCTGGTAATGCACAGTTTTGCCAAAGGGAGCTTGATAGATATTTTGGATTATTGAGTGCATTATTATGAATTTGATCCCCTTACTATACAGGATCTTGTTTACCCGAACTTATCCATTGATGTATATTGGTGGTTGACGTATTATTTATTCCAAGTTCTGTTTGTGAGAAAGGTCAATCATTGGTTCTTTCAAGATGATCTTGTACGTTTGGTCGCATGAAGGGCACACGCCCAGGGAGACGGTAGAAACAGCTAGACTTTAAAACTAGTCAAGAATTGACGTCTTCGCCGCGTTCGCATGCTTAACCTCTCTGAAAAGATCAATTATCTTGTACTCTAGACTCTTACACTAATTTAACTAGCATAATGCCAATACGATTACAGACAGTTTCCTTATAATCTGTGTTATGAAACAGATACAAAGTATGTTAATTGCGTCAACAAATTAGGGTAATATTTTACGACTTACTAAATTTTTTTGTCCTGTTTGTTGCTGTTAAGTAGTACTTAATCGATTTCGAAAGCGTGAGTAAGGTCTTCACTTTGTAGCCATAATAGTAGACTTTGATTCACCTTAAGGGGGAATTACTAGTAGCATTTTCAGAAGTAGTTTGGGACTAAATGAGGAAAGAACTTCATTATCGTATTCATATCAGCACATTGTTATATTCAAGTTTACACTTTTTGTACCTAGACTGGCCTCTATTTTGCCAATTATGATTAGCATACCATTATCAAATAGAACATCTTTATCATTATCGTTTGTTTTATTTTGATTGCCCAACTTCGATTCATTATTACAGTTAGATGGTCTGCAGGAGGAGTTTCAAGTTGATAAAAAGGAGATGGAAGAAAGGCACACTTTGGTGCAGAGAAAGGTACGGTACAGTACTAACGTAGCCAGCCCCACAACTGTGTAGATGAAATTACCGTCATCATAGAGATATCACGACTTCGCCCCGTTCTTTACCATGGCCTTCCCTCTTTTTTGAATTTATGTATTCACAGAAATAGGGGAGGCACACTGTAGCATAACTGTCAGTTGATTTACTCTCGGAATGTTACCCCGTACATTTACGTGGCTGCTTGACGGAACATCGGGTGAAGGTGCCACTAGCCTTATTCGTTAGACCATACCACATGTGCCCTTGGGAGATGGGAATCGTATATTGTTTACGAAATAGCAGGGTACAATTGAAAGCTTACGTTCTTCATATGCAAAAATGCATGGGAGGCATGTGGACTTTCAACGTTCATTAACTTTTGGTGATACATTCGCAGGTATAGGGAATGGGTATCAAGAGGTATTGTGTCCATTCTGGAGTATCAGGTCGCATGAATTCAAATCTATATGTTACCAATAATTGCGCGGAGGGATTGTATATGTTGTAAATTGTAGAATTTCTTAATCAGCGCTGTTTGAAAAGACTTATTTTATCCTTGTGATTTCGTTTTGCTTTTTGCCATTTAAAGAAATCTAACGTTGTTTTCCTTCACAACTACACCAACCTGTAAATGATGCTAATTTTATTATTGATATTTAGGAATCTACTGTTTCATTTCAGAGATCTGTCAAGCTTGACAACGTTGAAATACTGGAGGCTGCTGCCAATTCCAGGTATGTCATGATACCGTTAACAATCAATGCTTTTTGTTTAAGACTTTTGCATGGTTGACGTGGGAGTGACAGGGCTTGGATAATCGCCTCGCAATCGGAAAGTCTCAGGTTTTCTACAAGGCCAGGAAGCGTTTTTCTACGAGTTTCGATTATGTTGTGAAGCACAGATGTGAATGTGGGCAAACTATTACGGACTATATTTGTGTTCCGAGTGATAGATGGAGAAAGAGTTTTGAAGTGTTAAAAATATATGAAACTGATCACTGATATGGACAGCATTCTATTACTGACTGGCATTTTATTTGAGTGACAGGTTGTAGAGAGGTGAGTGAAAAAGTTCGTGTTCGGTACTTTTCATGTTTACCTATCAATACGCATTGCTTCTGCTTCGGTCTCAAACGTAGAGATAGACACTATAGAGATAGTTAATTCAATGTGCGTCATTCTGACACTTTCACAATTATAGTGTACAAAGGGGAGATAAAGACCTCTAGCGGAGGGGTTTTTACCATTACAACTCCACCAGGGGGCTGCTACTTCCCCATGTGAGTAGGACCGAGAGAGCTCTCTAGTATATCGTTTTCGTGAAGAAAAGGTAATTAATTTTGCCCGATAATTCGAACCCGGAGTGATCAACACTTACGACAGCCTTGACGATTTTTAATCGGTCTTTAGTGAAATTGATCGAGCAGTTCTTTCGCAATTCTTTCATCTATCTTTCTGGGTGCTGTATTTTAAGATAACAACATCATGGTTATAGCAAGTGTTAACCTATTCGATGGTTTTGTCGAAAGTTTGACCCTAAGTTCCCTAATGTATAATTAATGTGGCTCGTGTATTTTATTTAATTCAAGGGAGAAACAGCACCGAAAAACAGGTTTGCGTGCTGCTGGTGTGTGGTTTGACTGATATTACTTATCTGTAAATTTCTTATTTTGTGGTTTCGCCCAATCAGATACAATTTGATACATTTCCTCTTGCTTTCTTCAACTAAGTAATGTCATGACGGAGGGATATCTATTCAAAAGAGCAAGTAATGCATTCAAGACTTGGAACAGGTAATAAAGTGGATTTTTCTTTGTATTTATGGATTGCAAGATTGCAAAGTCTATTTGGCACTGAAGATCTATCATGATTTAGTATTTGCCTTGGGACCCTGTCCATTTTATGATCCAAGGCCTTGGTGCAGTCATTCGGCCTTATCTTTTTGGATAAAGAGTGGGTCATAGTAAAGGGGTGCTCGTAATAGACGCTAGTAATTACTAAAGGGGGTGCAAATGGAATTATGAGGGAACAAGAAAACTTGAAAAATTTAATATTGTGGTCTAGTTGCGGCGTTAAAGGAAGGCGCACCTTTAAAATCCCCTGAGAATAAATATAATTTATTTATGCGTACGAGATATTGAACTCCGGGAATTACATCTTACTGTGCACCCCACGAACGGGAACTTTTAATGATTGCCCCTTAAGAATGTGAAAATTGATAAATGGAGAGAAGAAAAAAATATCCAAGGGTCATAGTTATGCTCTCAAGATTCAATATGTGACCGATTTTGTATACTATGCCCCCTAAATATGCTAGTAATTGTATTATCTACTGTGAGCGTTGGCCAAAAATGTTTAACAATTGTCTTGATATCGAACAAGGCAGTCCTTATTTATTGAATAAGTATACACCACTTATGTACAGATGCATAGAAAACTTTTGGATGCATAATTAAGATGTTTTGTTTATATTCGTGCATTGAGGTAGTTACTGCAATATGCGTGCTGTGTGTCTTATTTTGAGTACATTTCAGTATTCTTAGTACTTAGCCCCGCTGTGTTTCCTTTTGGTCACAGGAGGTGGTTTACAATTCACAATAACAAACTGTACTATCAGAAAAGGTCAAAGGTAAGAATTCCTGCACCTTGTCTTTACGTTGAGATTTGTGAATCGTTTTGTGTAAGGAAGGTAACCTTTTGTTGTTTCACAACAGACCCTGCTGTCAAGGATGAAACATCATTATTGTGGAAGAGGAGTGTATGAAGATTGTTTCATAACTACATCTGTCTGAAGACAGATCTGATGAGAGAGAAGGTAGATCCTGCAAATCCTCTGACGTCAGCTGGTACGGGTTACATTCACACTACAGCAGCTTTAACAGAATGGGAATGTCAGAATACGAGACTGCAACAAGATCTTCTTGCAAGCGCTTACAGGGATCGATATGATTGTGACTCAGTATTCAAAATTTTTGAAATGAATCTGCGACAAACCAGTTAGATCGTTATTGTTGTTTTTTTAGAGAAATTTATCTGACTATAGAACCGTTAACAAGTAGAAGTTCTGATTGTGAGTGATTGATATGAGCAACGGCTACCCTGGCGTAACCTTTTATTCCACTACTTTCCATACAAATTATTTATTATCATAAGTTGGACAACTTACCAGCATAGGAGTTTCTCACGAATTACGTAACGCCTTTAGGGATAAAGAATTGCAGGGATTTAATGACGGTATGTAAACAAGGGGCTGCGCACGTCATGACGTAAATCGGGGCTAGTCGGGGGAAATTGTACCGGTCAATATTTGGAAACTGCAGACAGAGACCGAATGCATCGGCCTACACGATTTAACTACTGGTAGATGACCATAAACAGCACACAAACTATTTTGCATATGAGAGACATGGTGGGAATAAGTCTTTTTCATTTACTGAAGAATATCTTGTTTCTAGATTCCGATATTAATTTGGTGACAGGCTCAAGTACACACAAGGAAGATTTTTCACACCGTGTGTCGATTTATAGCAAGACGCACCAGTGTTTAAAAAACCTCAAATGGATTTACGAAGATCCAACAAACTTTTGTCATTAGGTGAGGTAGGGGTAGGATCCACTCCTAGCGTTGTAGCTTCACAAAAGCGGATTCTGATATGCAAAGTGATACTGGGGCGAGGTTGCAGTGGCCACGTTTATCGTTACATGAATATTGAGTTACGTCAGTTTTGGTACAATTATGGTAAGTTATGACAAAGTATAGCATGGCCAATAAATCCTACAAAAAGTTGTCCCCGGTTATTAAGCGTCTAAAAGATTCGTAAATCGTTTTCAGGTAGATTCAGGCAGATGTGTTGCCCATTTTCCTTCAATTTGATCATTATTATTATACAAACCACATCATTTAAAGTATTTGCATCCGTGTTAAGTTAAGTTTTTAATTAAGTTTACTTTCTTCTTAGGATGTTCAGACAGAACTGATTGATTTGCGGCTATGCACGGTAAAGTCGGCGGAAGATTTGGAGAGGCGCTTCTGTTTTGCTATCGTGTGCCCAACTAGGTAAGCATGGATCCGATGTTTTCAATGTTTCTATTCGGGTCTTCAACATCCTTTCGAATCCTTTTTTCAATTATACTGTTTCGCAAACGGTGAAGAAAGTAAGCAACGCCCCTTAATTGTTTCTCATAATACCCTAATATTAAAAGAAGTATTTGTTACTTAGAATTTCTGAGGAATCCCTGAATGTCGGACGTTCAGTACTCGTATCAGTTTGGTCCTTGCAAAAAATCACAACCAGTACGTAACTAACTACTGCTCATTTTGAGATTTTCAAGAAACTGGGGCGTAATTATAGGGAGCTGAAGCCCCCCCAATATTTACGATCGAAGTATTTTTTCTCAATACCATGGTCGCAGTTGATTCTACCATAAAATGCCGTTTCGATCAACCTGACTACCAGGTTTACCTGGAGCAAGCACTTTTAAGTGTGATACTGCTATGAATTTTTTGAGAGGACAACACGACAATGGGTTCTATTTCAGTAAGCTACAAGTTCAGCTGCAGAGTTTGTCGTGCTCGTTTAAAGATAATTCTTCAGATGGAAGTTGTGCAGCATTTACAAAAGCTCAGCAAAAGTCAGTGTTTACGAATTGCTGGATTCAGCTACATAATAATTCATTTTATGCAGAAAATTTAATGCTTATAAAGGATGGCATATTTCAGTATTTTATGCGATCAGAATAGCTTTTTATGTCAGAATGTGCATCAGAAACCGTTTCTTGGAAGTAGATTTTCAACATTTTCTCCGTCGCCCAACCATGGCGAGCGATAGTTTCCCACTTCATCAATTTCAAATTGTAGCCCTCCTAATGTTTCTGTCACAATTACGGCCCTGAGGAAAGGTTAGTGTGGAATGGGAGACAATACCTATCGGACAGGGAACACTCTGCACTTTTGATGGTGTGAAAATAGTGCAGACAGCTTAAAAGAATATCCGCAAGTGTTAGGATAATGCATCATGGTGCATTTTTGGATACCAACAGGGAAAGTTTCAAACAAGAGACGTTTTAATTCTTTGCTTGGCTATGGGATAATGGTTTACGTAATATAATACCAGTATCCACACTCATTTAGGTTTCTGTAGATGTGTTTAGAGTTACTTCAACGCGTATTAGTGACAATATTGTATCATTCCCCCTTATTTTCCCCTCAGAGTAATTTAACCAATCAGTTTTCTTACAACACTTCGTTTTTTCTATTTGAAGGTGTTTATATCTGCAGGCAGATAATAACAGACGAAAAATGAAATGGATTGAAAGCATTCAGGTTAGTTATTCCGGTAATAACCGTGTCAAGAAAACATGGGGTTCCCACGTCGTCTGGCAAAATGCCCGGGTTGCAGATGCGTCCTCAGTTTATTAGCCTCAAAACAGTGACTTTCTAGAGGTAGTATATGCTACTCAGGCATTGTTTTTATTCATAGCGGTCCTTAGCGTGGATTTTATCGACCACTTTCAGACCTATGAACGGCTTATGAGAAGTTCATAGTATGCAAAAATAGAATCGAGCAGATGGCAAATAATTTTGCCTTGGTTAAGTACTACAGGTAAGTCAGAAAGTGTAATAGATACTGTCTTGATGTTGCGATGTGAAAGATACGGACTAGAATTCTGAAAGGGTTCTTCTGCTGCTTATTTCAATTCTACAAAAGAAAGGTTTATGGTAAGAAGCGAGGAGCACTGCTAGTCCAAACGGCCGCCTGACCAAGGAATTAATTGTTCAGATGTGTCGCATGTACAATGGCCAAATACACTTTAAATCACTAAAAATTGGCGAATAAGCTCGTCTTGTGTTTAGTTAGAAAAAATACTGTTAAATTATAGATCGACAAAGAACTGAAGAAACGCACATCATTATCATTTTTTAATTTAAGGGTTGATTGAAGAATAAGTAATGCAAACCACTAATCCAGTGGCCACTTTCACATTTTTGTACTCCTTAAGCCACATATGCACGGTGCAACATGTTGTATCAAGGTGTTGGACACAACTCGTTCTGAGGACCCTATCTTGTTGTACAACTGGATTTTAGAACTGCGTTTTCATTTGGAACAGCAAAAAGTTTTTCTATATATTAGAGAGAAGTGGGACAAATGAAACTCCGGTAAATCGCCTATTCGCGTCTAAAAAGTCAATGAAATATTGTAAGTTCTTTCTTAAATTCCCTTACTCCCTCTCGTATAACCCTCATAAATGCATCGTCCTTTGGCTGATTTGCCACAACATGTTCTGTGAAATAGAACCTGTTCTATTCTAAAATCAGTTGAATCAACATGTTTCGTGCAATTAGCTTTGTACAACTTGGTTCGTTTAGACGATGCAACTTGTTGGGCGCAACATGTTGTATCAAACATGTTGTATCAACATGTTGCACCGTGTATACCGGGCTTAAACTAAGTGGCTCAATGTTTGTGATGCCGGAGGTACGATCCCCCAAAGTACTCCCCAATGTATTGAGCTCCTCTGACTAGGGACTACTTGAAATATGGTTCTTAAAACTTTTTGAGGGAGTTAATTCTGTTGTTTAGAGGGGCCATTGAAAACCCTTTCCCAGTGGGTAATGCCTTAAGTTGTTGTAGGTCGACAGTGCTCCCTTGTTATGTTTCCTTGACGTGGTAGTAATGTTTCCCAATTGTTCTTGTAGGTTTTCATAGCAAAAGCCATCAATTCACCAGCATCAGACACAGAAGATAATGGTGTTTCATCGGTATGATGTTCCTCTTAATTGTATTTTTATAAGTGTTGCCAAAGTAAGGAATGTGTTAGTATTAAAATACATGTCGTCGTTCATATCGTCAATCATGGCGAAGTTGCACAAATGCCGTTGTTTACGTTCGTTCTTGCATCAGTGCATAATCGCATTTTGACAAGAGATAGTCATCTTCCGAGGTTCGAGTTCAAACAGCACCACAGGTAATATTTGTTGGCCATTTTTCAACAATATGAAAATCATAGTGGGTGACCAATCAGACAGGCGTGAGGCGATTCCACACAGTAGGACCCGCTTATAATACTAATGGGTTTCGGCCTTCTGATACATAGTCGTAAGAAGGTTTGTATTTTTTGTATATGAAAGGTGAGAATCCTTGGGTATTAACAATTATTTCCCTATCGAACAGTTAACATTGATGAGAGCATGACGTCTTGAATAGAGCATCTTGAATAATCTTTGTGCTCTTGATGAACAGTTAGAGTCAATTTCCTCTCACCATACCCCTTCTGCTGCCCGTTAAATTGATTAACGTATACAGTTTTAAATCACATCTTTTGGCGTTCATTTTTATTAGGACGAGGCAGGGAACCCGAAACCTAAGAAGAAATTAAACTCATTTGAAAAACTCCATCCGCAATAGTAAGTGTATCTTACAAATTACGCAATTTCTTTGTTATTTTCTAAGTAGTAGTGCAACAAGTGAAAGGCTACAGATAAAGTTATTGATAGCGTATGGTTTAACGAGGTATGATTTATCGCTTTAAGGATGCTGCCTATTGATACCTGTAAGTTGTTGCAGTGCTATTTACCGTCAAGATATCCTCTCCCGAGATGACGTCAGTAGATGATACGGCCTTACCCTATCGTAGCAAGGGGTACACAAATGGATGAGTCTGGTTAGTTTTCGTCAAGAAGTATGCGCTTAGAAATTCTTTCATGAAATTAAGTAGCTGGATATTTTTATCTCAAATGTGGCCAAATTTGCAAGTAGTACTTCGACCGTCATGTATCAAGTGGTTTCATACGATAAGCAATTAATGGGAATATTTTACCGAAGGTGAATTAAGTAGATGTGAATAGTAAAAACGCATAGTACTCAAAGGTGTTATCTGTAATAGCAGAATCCCTTAAAATTATCTTATATTTTAAGTACAAAATCACAGGTGTACAGTTCAATTCGAGAAGGTGAAGCTCTAGATAAGAGAGGATTTGAAATGATAAGTTCGAATAGATAGTAGGGAAATAGAAAAGTATGTCACCAACTGGATTCAATTGTAATTGGGTAAAAGGTAGAGACTCGACAACTTGACAACTTTGTTGTACCTTTTTCTATGTAAATTTTAAATAAAAACGGGAGTCGCCTTTTATTGCAATTGGAAACCGCTGAGTGCTTGATCTGTAACTCGAAGCATTTAAATCTGATATCAGATTTATCTAATAGTTTTAATTCATAATGGAGCCTTTTTATTTTGTAAATTTATGTTTTTCACATCAGATCGGGATTCGATTTTTTTAACTTTGTGTTTTCAACTCTCCAGCCAACTTCAGCAGATACGGCAACTACCAGGCAATGAAAAGTGTGCAGACTGTAATTCACTAGGTAATAAAACTGTTACTTTGTAGAAGAATTAAATTTTTTATAGTTGTTTGTTTTGCTTTTGATCATAACACATATTTATATTATGGCAATGCAATGATTATTATTTAAACAAACCCAGGCAATACCGGTACATCT
>JAAAKL020003388.1:0-23302 GCA_010016065.2 Carybdea cf. marsupialis auct. non (Linnaeus, 1758)
AAGCTTATTAAGTTTGTATACTTGGAAGAAAGTGAATATTGAATTTCAGCCAAATTGAAGCGTAAGTTTGTTCCCTCAGTTTCTTATGTTTCCTATGTTTACTTACTAATTACTATGCACGTCAGTACGATTCATAACCTTAGTGAACATGTTGAAATTGTTAGGTGCCCCTTATTAAGTGTAAAGGATACCTTTTTGACATCTTGGGTTCGCTGTAGTCGAGAGGAAGGTGGAAACGGGGGAAACAGAGGAGTCTGAGCATGCACGACCACTCAGGTAATATATGTCTTCTAAACGGATCAAACACACTCGTAGCCTGTTATTATGCACAAAGACGCACATCGTAGTCTCGTACATTGACTAATTGTGTCCATTAAAGAAATGTATCTATGGCAATGTGAGGTATGAGTATAGGATCAGCGTAACAATTGTAACAAATATTTTTTTCAAAGGAACGGATTTTTGCCCTCGCCTCAATTTTCTAAGCTAAGTGCTAACGATGAGCGTAGGTTTTACCTTTTCAACTATTTACAGTGTTACTTGATTCACTTACTGTGTGCGGAAACGATGGCAGCTGGAGTGAGCAGTAAAAATAAAAATCTAAAAAATGTCCAGGCTCATCCGGAATTTGAAAATCGTTAAAGCGGTAGAGGTGAAGGGGCCGAAACCGGACATTGTTCCTTCTGACGATGCCCAGTGTCTCGAGTGAAAGAGCTTCACCCAGAAATGGAGCAGATGAGCCAAATAGGACTTACCATCGTGTACGCATCATTCTATTTACAGTGTTACTTAATTCAGTTACAGTGTGCGGAAGTTCCTAAAGCAAAGGGTTGCCGTTTCAGATCCTATTTTAAACGTTAGAATACATAAGAACTTGTGTCACCTAAAATCTAAATTGGAGAGAAAGTCAGAGAAATGTTGGATAAGAAGTAGGGTATAAAGGAAAGTTAGGCTTAATCCTGTAAAATGCTCTTCTTTATGCTTAAGGGCTTTTGAGTCACATTTATTCGGGGTGTAGAGAAATGTCTTTAGTGGTGCATAACACATTACAACACGTGAGTACTTTCATAGGAATTTATAGAATATAAAGATGGGCGCTTATTCTGAAGGGTGGTCAGTAGTCAATTTTGTTGGTAGTTCTATTAATAATTTAAGGACCCATCAAAGGATATAACAGAAGAACAACATGTACCAGGTGTTACAACTCCATGCTTCAATACTGTGTTTCATCGTTACCAATCACCGTATCTCTCAGTTGAGATACGGAGTAGCAAAGAATGCAATCAGTTTTGGTTTTTCTACATCAATTATTGTCATTGCTTGGTGTATTAAGCAACAGAGATCATACTGATTGGCTTTTCAGTTAGTTTTGTACTGTGTCTTAAGAACAGGACCGGTAAGTTGTATGCAAATCCTTAAAAAGCAGTTTCATGACTGACAGCTTCAGATAACATGACTGTCGCCTACATTTACTGTCAAAGTATGCCATACTGTTACTGACCCCTCCTTCATCTCTAAAACTTTGAAAAGAGCGTGTCTGGTACCCCCACGTCCTCACCTATGGCTGGTAGATAATTTCAAACTGCAGCGCTTAACGGCAGAATAACAATGAAAATTGGGCGTCAGAGATAATGTTGTCCCTGGTCAACACTATTCTACCAGCCTTTGTATACAGCCAGACGTTTCAAAAGCTTGTGGAATGAGAAATTCGGAGGCCCCAACACAACCTCCAAAATGATGATACAGAATCCACAAGCAATCGGTTTAAGGTACCAGAAGCTTCAACATAACTCCAGACGTAATCTTATGGTAGGAATAATACAGTGACCCTACGTAACAACGGAGGGTTTATATAAACAACTAGAAGAAAATTTATTACGTGATGGAGGGATGTATGTATGTATATGTATAATTATTATCGCCATGGCTGCATGGGTGAACAGTATTGAAAGAGGCGCTATATTCATGATTGCCGACAATTCTGTAAGTTAAACACGATCCCCGCACCTGCTTTTCAAAAAGTACTATTCCATTCTGATCTTAAACAAGCTGACGTTATTGAAGCAATTCGATGATCATTCTCGTAAACAATGTGGGAATATTTCTCTTAAATGCATCTGTTTTCGTAGTTTACTTCCTCAGCAGTCGTTTTTACTTGTGGCTTACTATGACTGCGTGTGCTCTTACGAAGGTGAAATATAGTCTTATTGAAACGTATGATCAGTTCCAGAATTATATTGCTCAACCAAGCATCTAAAAAGACAAATGTTGATGTTATTTCTGAATGGAAAGCTCACTGTCAGACATCTAGCATCTTGTTTATGATGACCTGGAAGCCATCTTTGATTTTAAAACGTGATGTTTGAATCTACGTATCATGTAATCCAGAATGCAGCAGACATTTGAATAGTTCATATGTCCTGTGACGACATAAAACACGCGCATGCTCAAACCGTTTTGGAAGCAAGAAATATTTTTCAGAAGCTCGTTGTTTCATTCAGTGTTGGGGGCTGATTGTAAAGCAATATTTCCAAGATAAGATGAAACTAGATTGTTTAATAGTAGACTTGCTATTGGTGATATTACTTTTACACTTCTTTAAGTTCTTAAATGCGCATAGATGAGAAGAAGGGATTTCAAATGTTAGATTGGAAAATTTCTGGAGCAAACTTGGTATGTAACCCACGGGATGTCGGGGGTTTTTTACCCTGGGATTACCTGACTTGATAAGTTTTTAGCTCTTTTATGTAAAAGATTGTTATGTATGTACAGGCATTGGGAACAAAATTGATAATCCAATTTGAAACCCCTTTTAGTTATAATAGGCAGCTTTCTGTTTTTGAAAAAGATAGTAATTTTGTACCAGGGAGTTTATGCAATGCACTTAGCAACGTTCAATCCTAGAATTTATCTATGTCGAAGAAATAGAATATCATATACTAACCGCAGTTGGATTCTCTTCCAAACGCTCAATGATGTGCCCATCCAAAAAAAGTCAGAGTTCTAAAATGAGTAACTATTGGACTTGACTACATAACGAGACAAGTCTTGTATTGGAACATGGATGGTAGTCATGGTTACTTTGAAAACCGACAGAGTAGTAATACTGTGATTGACCCCATTGGCGACAGTAGCTTGAAGCTACCTTAGACAGATTTCGAAAAAAGAAGAAATTTACTAGCAAGACTTTTTACGGCGACAGCTGACGGTAATTTTCTTAAGTTGATTTCAAAACAAGACAGTTTAAAGTGCTTATCGAGGTATGTTTAAATTCAAAGAAATCACAAAAGCAGCAGAGGAAGGTTGTGTAATTCTCAACGAACGTAGCAGCGAAATTGGAGAGAAATATGTACGTGAAACGTTGGATCAGATTTGGGTTTCACCCCCTTTATCGCCTTGGTTGTTAACTTCTCACAACAACAGTAGTTTTGGTGCATGTATGGCCACAATTCAGGTTGTCAAATTTTCATAACGATTGCGGAGATAATACCTTCGTTGGCAATTGTTTGACGATGCTGATGCCAGCGACTACTAAAACGGCAATTCCAGCTGCCTTCTTAGGTTCCAAGGACCGTTAGAGGAACGTTAAACACTTTTAAGCAACTCTCATATCGAAAATGGGAGTTACGCAGCTAAGTATGGTATTGCACGGCTTAATATGGAGATGCTCATTATCAGATACAATCTGACATAAAGCGATAGAGGTGCACAAGTGATTCTCATACGGAAAGGGTACTATTGAAGTATCGGTAATTTCGGGGGCTGAAATTTCTCTAAATGGTCCTGGAGTGAGGTACATGAACGTCAGATCTAGTAAACTAAACATTCGCACCCGTTGTGATGTTGCGCTTTTCTGTGTCGTATTCTAAAAAAGTTCGCAAGTTAATTCCAGGGTCTGGAAATCAGTCCCCAGGAAGAGAGATTTAAACTGAGTGCTCTATACCTTATAATTTGTAACATGAAACTGTTCTGAAGACTTGAAAATGCGCATGCCGTAAAAAGGCTTTCCATTGCAGGGACAAATTTGATATAAGCGGCGTTTTCTTTGGATCATTGTACGCATTGGGCCCTTGTGATCCTTATGACGTCACTTGTGGGATTTGCTACGCCCTCTGCTGAAAAGTGCAGGTCCTATAACCATTAGGCGAGGGCGGTTACGTCAATATGGGAGACTTAGAGGAGATTTTTGACGCTCGTAAAACCCAAAAATACTGGAAAATAACCTCTACTCTTGTGTTTAAAAAAGAAATGTCTGCGGGAGGAGGGTTGTGGTGAGGCATACAAAAAGCGCAATAGGATGATTGTCTGTGAAGAGTTCAATCGACTGTTGACGGTATTGTAAGTTAGGACGTTCGAGAAGAGAAGTTAGTTATGGAAAAGTCTTTGTAAGTGGAAGTATGGACCGTATTGATACCGCTGGATTATGAAAATGTGACCGCAGACTACAACAGACAAGTTGCATTGTCACAGTATCTATTGATGATAACAACAAAGTAGCCACAAACTAGATTTGCTGTTTCTATTTCAATAGCTACTTCTGTTACTGCTAATTACTCTCCATTAAACCCATTTACGAGACGTGTAGCCCGCCAACAACAACAATTTAGAAGCTAACGATCGATTTTAACGGCCACCTGTTGATGGGGCGGGTGGTTGATCGCATACAAGTGGGATTTGGCAAAAATAGCCGCGTTCGTTACGTTTACTAAGAAACCACTTGGCTTAAAGGGTTGTCAACGTCCGATGTGCCTTTGGAATCAGTCTGTGTAAAGACGATGATGGCTAGTAAAGGGACATGCGGCATTACGAATCCATTTGTTGAGGCACTTCTGGCCAATAGATGTAAGTGCGTTTATTGAGATTATTTCTGTAGAAAAGAAAATTTTGTGTAGCCAAGCATTGTTATCGATCGTAGTACGTGAACACTCGTTTAAAGGGTGAATTATTATGGAGATATTGCCGGAAATCACTGTTATTGTTTACATTGTTTTAGAATGTTTACAGATAACTATAATCCGTTGTTCTGCCAGGAAAAGATAAAGACGTCATGATGCGTCGTGAGAGCAACTCGTGTTGACCTCCTTGACGTTTTCATCTTTTCCCGCCCCTGTTCAAAAGTTGTTTAATGCGATCCTGAAAGTTTATTAAGAAGAGGATAATCCTGCCTTTTCGGTTTTCAAGGTTTGAATGTAAAGTTATTATGATAAAACAGCCTATTGTGGTTTGAATTAGGCGCCAATCAAGTTGTCTTAGTGGCAACTTAGCCAGATATTATTGCAGATTGGGAACAGGTCTTTAATTTGGAACACAATGTAGAAGCGATTGTTTCAGTGTATTGAAGTGTATTGTTTGGTGTAAAACGCATATTTTGTGTTAGTGAATGATACGGGTACGTACGGGCATGAATTTGGTCTCCTTGAATCTACATATCGTGGAGCTGCCCTGTAATGTAGTATCCCTTTGTATCCTTAATATCTGGAAGGTGGGTATATTGCATATGGTAACTTTATTGCAGAAGAAGGTTTGTGCTAAGAGTCGAATATATGCTAAAGTTGCTGTTTCGTGAACGATGAAACCATGTTCACTATTTTACGGCTGTTGCTAAACATGATCTCGATGTGGAAGAATCTAGTTCCAAGGAAAAGATCAGAGTTAACGGAGCCGTTGTTGTCGTTTTGTGAAAGTGAGATAGCAATGTGTGCCTCAGCTTTGTAGCTTCATAAGTTATTGGTTTATTTGTTTGTGATATGCCAACAATTTCTCGTGTTTATTGACGATGTTATCCCAAAGACTTGACAATAATGAGTTATGTTAGCGATGATGATACTACCAATATCGATAATGATTATTCTTATTGCCGTCGATGCCACAGTTAGAAGGAGGTGGTAATGGCATAGGTCTTATACCGTTGGTAGCATTAGCTGTTCTGTATGATCATGTCACATTCTTGATGGGCCGCATTAGACTTTGTGTTTTCCATCGTTAAATTGTTTCCTTTGAGAGGGTTTGATTGCGGCTTGATAGCTGGTACCCGCTTTTACTGCTCATGAACAGTGCTGACGCATTTTCAAGTATCCAGGCCTTACCTGAGTGTTTCTGCTAGCCATCTTCTGTCTTAATGTTGCGTTTTTGCTGACCTGCTGTGATTCCTCATCCCCTTGTCTTACAAGCTTGAACTTAAACAAAAGCAAACGATTAGCAAAAGTGTCATCTGAACGACTGACCCCATAGCAGGTCAACTTCTCTTCCACAACAAACAGTTGTTTTGATGCAAGGACTTGGTTTGCAATAGTTCTTTGTCTGTTGAACTTACAAATGAGCTGAAAATCTCGGAGTTTATTTGATCTCGTCCTACTAATATTTACATCAAATGCTTCACAAGGGAGTTAACGACACGCGTAATTGCGTCGTGAATAGTGCTGGCCCCAAGATGCGGTAAGAAGGGAGATCTATTTTTTACAAATCCTAGTGACAAGCTATATTTTCTGTTTAAGCAATCAACATGTTCCGCTTGGAGAAGCCAGTGACAACGTGTTGATTATTGGTATAGAAAGGATCAAGTCATTTTAAGATCGAGATGCTGCCAATTTGTTTATCTTTATACCCGCAATTTTATGGGGTTTTCGGTGTATTTGAGATGTCCGTTTAGAGCACATTGCATGTTATACTGGCAAGTTAGGTGGAAACACTTTGTTGCAGTCCGAAACCTAGGTTAAAGAGCTGTTTAAAGCAGTTTCAAAATATATGAACTGACCTAATTGATAAACTGCAGTAGGTTGTTTTTGTTAGTGTGTGCGTAAAGACAACAATGAATTGTTTACCACTGTACTCTTTGGTAAACCAATCACGTTTGTACAATGTAGGTATTTGTTATTGCAGGTGCTACATGGTATCGCCTGTAGGAGGTTTGTAGGAGTTCTTGCTAGCGAATATTGATGTTTTACTGTTTTATCTGTAAGCATTAAGTTACACGCAGCCGTAATTTGACAGAATCATCACCACCACCACCTATCTGCGCCAAATGAACGGTATCATAGGAATCTCAGAATTCAGCAAGTGATGCACTGGCTGCATCTGGTAATCTGGATTGCCTGCAAGCAATAGGAAAATACTGTGAAATACAATCAATTTACTCGCGGCGCTGAGTCAACCGCGTGAAAGAACATATACCTGGTAGACCTGCTTTACTGTGGGTATTTGATAATTCTTTAGTCAAGATTCGTCATATATTGCCGTTGCATACTTGACAGATATTTAGCTCAGGGTTTTCTCTGGTATACCAAGCACTTTAGGAGTTTTATTTGTATTCAGTTTTGTAGATATTACATGCAGCTGTTACTAGTTACTAAAAAATATTTATAGTGCTAGAGTACAGCCAGCTTAAAACTAAATTCCTTCGTAATGTCTGACGATGTAAAATCAGCAACAGTGCAACTAAGAAAGCCATTTGTTTCCTTTCATTACCTTTGGTTTACTAAGTGATGCATGGGAGCTAACCGCTGTTACTTCAAAAATAGTTCTCCCTTCATAACGTAGCACTGCAATACTGTGATTGCATATAGGTAAATATGTCTTATTCCGACGTGATTTGTCCTTGAACTAAGATAGATACGCGCCTAAACCTAATAATGGGAGCATTGCAGTTTTCTGCTGTTTGTAAACAAACGTGAGGAAGATGCCACGCCCCTATGCCGATGTTCCGGTTTTAATACGTACGAAGAAATACTTACGATACAAACTATAAACGAAGCATTTAGGCAAGTATTAACGGGAATATTTATTGCCGCAGGTACAGCATATGCTTTTCCCAGCAAGATTGGGGTTACTTGCTTGCAGGCTTGATGATAAATTAATGGGAAAATAATATAAAAATAATGATCATTAAAAAAAATACGTCAGATATGAATCAATGAATGTTTGAGGGGATGAATGGGTTGTAATTGATTGCAACCGAAAGAAGTTAAGGTTACCTTGTAACTAACTAGTAAGTGTTTCAGTTTCATCGCTGAAATTTGCTACCATTTGTTACTTGAAAGGTTTGCTATACGTAGCAAGAAATGGTAACCGTGTGCACTTAAGAAGTGGTAGTAGAGCAATAAGAAGTATTTCACTAGTGAGATTAGTAATGTTATCGCTTAAGTAAGTTGGCCTACTTTATATGGTAGAGAAAACGATGCGATTACGTGGGTTGTGGGTTCGAATCCCGTTAATGACATATCAGCTGATATTATTATTATTTATTTATTCAATTTTTCAATACGGAATATTCATGTAATTCCAAAGCCTGGTATACTGGAGAATAAATGACGAAATAACGGTATCCGTCTGTTCACTTGGAACGTACTTCGTTGCAGACAGTTCGAAAAGACTTACATTTTCTGTTCCCCCGATAGGTGAGCAATGCTTATACCAGCAATGGAGAAGTTCAAATTTGTATTGGAATGAAAACTGTTAATGTGAAACCTCAGTTGGCGTTGTTTGCGATAGTTATTTCTTTACCATACTATCCATTAGCATGCTATGAAAATGAGGGGGTATTTGTTGTTCCAGGTACATTAGATACCGCTTTTGTTAGCTAGGTGAGAAAATTTGCTGTCCAAGTAAAAATTTATAAAGATTTATAGGCATATGTAATGACTTCCTGTTCTTGCTTATACCGGAAACGTATTGGTTGTTCTTGTTTTTGTAATACTGAGTGCCGTTTGTAGTTATATCATAGGTTTTTCCGTAAGGTTTTATCACTTGTGTAATGACGTCCTTCGGTTGATTTTGTAGATATCCAGTTAGCAATTGAGCAAAGAAAGCAAGAAATGCTTGAAAGGGATCGCCTTAAAGCCGAAAACCAACGTTTGATTGCACTAGAGCAACAATACCTGGACTCACTGGAACGGCTTGGCTTTGAAAAAGATCAATTGGTTCAAGAGAAACGAAAATTGCAAGCGTTGCAGCAACAAAATCAAACTGTAGCCAATCAATTTGACAGAAAAATATCTATCCAAATCGAGGAGTTGCAGTTACAACGAGAGGAAATACGGCGTTATGAGTTGGAAAAGGTACGTCTTAGAGAAAAGGAGAAGGAAATTGAATTAACAGGCAAGAAGATAGAAGAAAATCGTCAGAAGCAAGAAGAAATGAGAAGAGTTGAGTATGAGAGGCTTCAGAATGAGCGGGCGAAACTTGAATTGAATGAATTCGAGGCTCTTGAGCTAAGGATGATGAACGAGGAAGGGGAGCTTACACCCACTACTGCCCGCAAACTGGATATTCCAGATGGAGCCGAATCGACAGATTATCTACGATGGAAGTATGAAAATGATAGACAGGTGCTTGCTGCTGCCGAATTAGAAGACATCGTCCTATCGGAAATGTACACTCAACAGAAACAGGAGATAAACCAAGAAAAAGTGCGACTTGAAGAGATGACTGACCTACACCGGAAGCTGGAAGAAGAGCTGTCTTTGCAAATCGAGCTTCTTCAGAAGGAGAGGGAACAAGAGCTTGAGAGAATTAATAAAGAAAGAGAAAGATTGAAGGTTTTACAGGAACATCAAGAGGAGGCTCTGCAGCAAATTGACCAGGAGAGAAAGAGGTTAGAGAGCGAGAAAGAATCGGAAAAACAAAGGATCACCGAAGAGCAGGAGCGTCAAAGAGAGGCTGACAACGAACAGATTCTAGCATTACAGCGTGCTGCAGAAGAATCACAGAGAGACCGTGAGCTGATTGATGCAGAAAAACAGAGATTGATAACGCTTGAAGAGGAACATCGCAAGGCCATGATTGAATTAGAGCAAAAGATGATATCGCAGCAAGAAAAGCTTGAACGAGAAAGGCAGTTAGAAATGGAGTACATCGAGACTGAGCAACTCATGTTAGAGGAATTAGAACAAAAACAGTTTGAGTCAGCGCGGCAAATGGAATATGAGACACAGCTTCTGCGGGAACATCTCCAAGCGGAGAAAGGGCATCAAATCGTTAAGTTTGCAGATACCAAAAAGAAAGTGGAGGATCTAGCGCAGAAGCACGAAAACGCTTTGCTCCAAGCGGAAGAGGAACGGCGACGGTTGCAGGATGAACGAGAAAAGGGCCAGGAAGAGCTGAGAGTCGAACGAGAAAAATTACTGAAGTTAGAGGATACATATAAAGAATGGATGAAGCAACTAGAAGACGAGAAAAGAGTCTTGCGAGAAGAATTTGAGAAGGAAAAGCAGGAGGAAATAGAACGTGTCAGAGATGAAGTTTGCAGGACAAATTCCCTACCATCATCGTTTCGATCGCATCGCCTAAACACCGATTTCGATCCATCACTATTACGGCGATCAAAAACACCTGAGGATAAAGTAAGACAGGTTAGTGTTATTTTGAAATTTAAATATCGTTTGTTAAAATTGACCATTATCTTGATCTATTCGGATTAATCGTATATATTGTTGCTTGTTGCTCATTGTCACTCGGTATGAAACCGAGACTGATTGTACAACAATCGAACTGTATCCAGTAAGCCTCTCAGTGTACAAAAACAGTAACTACAGATTAGCATGTAGTATATCTATTGTGCTCTGAACGATTTCGAGAAACTGAAACGTAAAACTCGTTGTGATGACGCCCTAGACAAAAGTAGAACTGTAGACGCATTAGAGAGACGGAAAGTGGTGGGCTTTATACATGGATTTCGATAACTAATGAATGTTGTAATTGATTGCAACCGACAGTGGTTGAGGTTACCTTGTGACTAATTAGTAAGTGTTGAAGTTTTATCGCTGAGATTTGCTACCATGTGTTACTTGAAAGGTTTGGTGTACGTAGCAAGAAATGGTAACCGTATGTACTTAGGAAGTGGTAGGAGAGAAATAAGAAGTATGTCAGTAGCGAGATCGGTAATGTTATCGCGTAAGTTGGCCTATTTTAAATGGTAGAGAAAACGCTGCGATTACGTGGGTTGTGGGTTCGAATCCCGATGATGGCATATTTTATTTTCCTTTGCTCTTTTCTAGTATCCTTTTAAAGTGTAGATCCAGCGGTCAGAAATTTTTTTGGTATTTTGTTTACTGTACTGACCTTGAAAGCCTCCGCCTATTCTTTTTTGCCGTACGTCGAGTGTAAAACCGTGTAAAAGAGCTCAAAACTGCACTGCTGCCCGCCGTTTGCCTGTTATTGAAATTTTCAACATCAACAACTGAACGTCCATGTTCCTCATGACGTCAAAAATTGCCTCGTTCAGGAAATTGTTCGTTGAAGAATCGCGTATAACTACGGAAAACTGTCCGTGAGACCAAAACTAACGTGGCAGTTCGATTCCTTAAACCAAAATGAGCAAAATATCAAAACATTTCTGACCACTAGAGGTACTTTTTAAAATCCAAATCCAAATTCCAAATCCTCCCTTCTCGATGTTGCTTTGTACGTGCTTTGTGTAGTAGGCCATGTCGACGGAATTGCTGTCTATGTTGAGTACAGCACTGTGCAATGCATGATAGCGTGAGTGTTATTGTGAGACCATGCCATCTTAGGGAAATAAAGGAAAGTTGTATGAGCTTCCGTTCAATATAGCTCTTAATTGCCGTAAAGCTGTGCAGTGCATTTCCCTTTTACCGCATAGACGTTGGCTCTAGAACATGCCATTGCCAAGAAACACACGCATTGGGTTATTGCTAATCGTCAACTAGAAAGAATTTATTTTGCTATGACAACAGTCCGTTGGTTCCTGTTCGCGTTCCCCTTACTGCTATTTCTCACTTTGTGTTAGTATTAAATAAAACTGGACAGTGTGACTAAGTTGCAGAGAGAGCGTCTCAATTGTTTTTTTGTGGTACCTTCTTATAGAGTGTGTGTCTGTGTCTGTGTCTGTGTCTATGTGTGTATGTGTGAACCTCTCTTCTTTCTTAAAAGCCTGACCCAATTAGCTCGACGATTCCCAGTTAAACTCTTCCAGACCTGACGTATTATTGGGTGGAGAGAGTAGTGGTGGCCAATGTTCAATAACGCAGTGGTACTCATAATTGACATCCGGAGACTTGTGCTGCCGCAACTGATAGACGTAGACTGTTAAGCTGCATTGGCGATCCGCTGAGTAAAATACCTCTCACGAGTCAAGAAATATGACTGATATTCCTCCGGCTGTAAAATGTACAGTCAGAAACTTTTTTCCACATGTTATTGGCATCAATTATATCGCAACGGAAGGATTCCATTGGTACGATACCTCTGTTTTGCTAAGGTGGAGTGGGCTTTCATGGTAAGACCCACATTATTTAGCAGCAGTGGGCTTTACTGGTGCACGTGAAGTCTTGAAAGTCTAAAAAGGGAGGATTTGACTTAGAGCACTAAAAAAAGCGAAAAGGAAAGGCGTTTGCTTCAAGGTGAAATTTCGAATCGAACTTTCATGATAAATACAACCACTGCTCAGAAAATTCAATTGATTATATCGTTTCATGTGATTTGCAGACGGTAATACTTCGTTTCGTGACAACGAAAATGAAATGCGGAAAAGTGTTATATTTCTCTGACAGTTTTGATGCCAAGCTGTCAGCGTGCATGTGTAGGGGTATGTGAAATCATGTACCAATTCCTTTTTATCGCTGCCTAGTTTTACTTGACTTACTGAGGAGCATGAACTGGAGATCAGAATAAAATATATATTGATGCTTTCATCTGCATGAAGGCTTCATCAAAGTCCTTTCTTTCAAATGCTGTATGGATCCTGAAAGAACATTCTTCGCTCAAACAAGTAAACTTCGAACGAAGACTTTTTATAATAAGTCAATAAAATAATCTTCTACAAACCTGCTGAGACAGTAACAGCCCATTTTTACTATCTTCTCGTACTTGATCAAATCAAATAAGTGTTTGATGATGAGCCGTAGAAGTGGAAGGTGAAGCCATGTTTGTCGGCGGGTGGATGCAAGGAGCCAAATGATAACGAGGCTTGGATTCTATTGGACTCTGTCTTTTAATCATTGTGAAACCTTCCGTTAGCTGTTATTATGAGATTACATTTAGGTAGTTACCATGTTCGGTACTTTATAATGTTACAAATTCAAACTGATAAACAATTCAGATGGATTAGCATATGTTTGAAAAGACTGCCCCCCGAATAGCTTGGGAAAAAGCGATCGTTTTGCGTTACCATTTTGGTTTCTTGTTTCCAAAATTTCACTGTATGTGTTTTACAAGATTCGAAACTTTATAAAAACACAATTCTCCTTGAGAACAGATGACACGAACTATTAAACAATCTGAAAGGCAATTTGCTTCCATTGTGAATTTTGATTGCTATCACTGTTATGATCTGAATGTGTTACTTAAGAACAGTTTAAGCTAATAAAGGTAGGTGTTACTATGCATTAACACAGTTACTAAACCGTCATCATGTTTAATGCGGCTTGCATTTCTAGATACGTAAGCTCGGGAAAATCACGAAAACACAACTGCTTTTTCGGAGTGAAATCTTGAAGAAGGCTGTACATATTGTGATATAATCATAAAAAGTCAGAAATGTTAATGCTATTTTGTGAAGGCTCTTGTGTAGTTGATTTTACTGTGTTTGTAGTGGTCCAGGTGCCACTTTTCTTGTAACACAACCTACTGGTCAACAGAAATGTCTTCCTTCTAGAAGAGAAGTTTATTCATGGCTATCAAAACAGGTGTCCTTTTAAGAAAATCAGATAGTAGGCCTTGTATTGGAAGGGAACTAATGTTTGCAAACGTCTTAGAAATCCAACTTACATCTTTTGTTTGCTACGGCCTCTCGAAATATCTCTTGCGACAATATTTTGTTCTAATGGTTCACACTGTCATGAGGGCGTTGTTCAAGTTAAGGCAGGAGGAGCAAAACTAAGGATATTTTTAGGTTGTCGCCAGCGAATTTATTAACTTATTCTTGAAAATTTCGAAGGTGGATATTGCCCTTGGATGCGAAGTCAGCCGTATTAGGGTTATACATTTGTTTGTGATTTGTAACCGCCTTCAGATATGCCCTTTTAGTTTTTCCTGTACTTAAATCCACGGTTTTGTCTCGCAGAGGAATTTAATGTTAGTTAAGCCTAAGACAGATGTTGATTTATTAAGATTTCTTATTGGAGCAATTCCCGCTAAGTCCTTTTTTGCGTGGTTATCACATGTGTGTGGTTACTACTTCATCATAAATAGAGGGTCATACCTGATGCTTAACGGTTATTTTGATGTGAAAGGTTATCAGTATGTCTGTGTCATGCTGTGACACATGGAACATTGTTTCACCTTAACATCACCAGTGTCACTGATTGATGGACGACAGGTTTGTGGACGGTTTATCTAACTCTGGCCACAGTGACAAAGCTACTCTTCGCAAGAATTGTTAAGGGGATACGAAAGGAGACACTTGCCATTGTAATTTCCCTTTACGTTTGTGATTGCCCAAGACCCGCCTTGACTAAAGTGTTTCACCCATTTGCGCGTCGTCAGATCAATAAGGGCCATCTGGATTGATGTTAAAGCCTCGAAGCAAAGTGATAGATTGTTGGATGTTTAAATACGATAATCTAAACTGCTTGTTTGGTCTGCAAGTCGGATTGATGGTTTTTCTTCTTGCATTTAATGAGGGCAGATCGGACAGCTGACACTATTCGAGTTCTTGATATTAAGGCAGCTGTAGCTGGTTATCGATTGACTTTATCACAGAACTATTCGCTTCTGGCTGATAGAATGATTTGATTTTTGATGCGAGTCCACTCAGCTTATTTGGATACGTACGGCCACGTTCTTCTGTTACTAATCAGGTTCACTTCGAGAGGCGTTTGTTACATACAATATTTTAGTTAGTGGTGGGATGTTGCATTATACTGCGCGCTCTTACAGGTTTAGCGTGAAACATCTGTGTTCGGAATTTATATGAGCTCAGTTCAAGTTGGTCGGCGAATACAGGTGTCTTCGTTCCTGTTGGCTTGCCGTAAATGAATGTGAGGAAAAGCAAGTCACAATCCTATCGCGTTTACGGATTCTTGCAACATAGTCTCCCATAGTTTTACTGCTCCCTGTACCTCCCAAAACAGCAAATTCATTAATCGCCAAATAGTGTTACTTTCACTATAATGGCTCTTCTCTCAATCTTCCGCTGCCTGGCAACTGCTGGTAGTGACCTAAATCTATGCCGGGTTGTGGTAAGTTACACTTTTATATTGTGATATTTTGATACACGCATCTGTTTTTCATTACTATTGATAATGTAGTATGCTTTCTGGTTCTATTTGCCAATAGTAACACTTTCATGTATTTGAAAATTTTGCTGTCGTTTAATAGTACGTGCGTGACCCTTTGGTGTTTACTATAACTTGATAATGGCTTTCCATGAAGTAAGTACGTCCCTCGAGTATGAAAGTAGAAGAGATGCCGGAAGGAGGGAATATGGTGTGTCTTATGCTACGTATGCACGTATCTACTCATGTACATACCTACCCATGTACATACCTACCTACCTTCCTACCTGTGTACCTACCTACCTATATATCTACTTACCTTTATACGTACCAACCTAAATATATATCTACTTAACCTCAAATGTGTTGCGTAAAACCATGTTGACCCGGAGATATATTCTGCTACTACTAGTTTTGCTGGACTTTTTTTGGTAAGTAATGATGACAATTGGAGATCACCGTTATGGATTCTCAATTGTTCTCCAAAACATGAAACGTGTACATTATATATGGCAGGGTAGAGTTGTTAGTGTATTGTATGAAGTTTTAGTGCTCTTTTGAGGCAAATCTCAGTTTGCAAATCTCAGCCACGGTTGCTAGTAACATTTTCGGTGTCATCTTATATTTCTGAGAGGAAAGGCATCATATACTTTTAGGCTGTGGTAGGACTTGCAACACGAGAATAATTCACTCATCAAAATTCTCCTGATACGTCACTTGAAATCAGAAATGGTAGTACCAATACTCAATACAGCTGCAGTTGGATTGTAATTAAACAAATAGCATAAGTGGTTCGTTAAAAGCAGGTATTATTTAAAAGAACACTCCAAAGGTAAACTGTTCTGACTGATAGCTTGTCGATGTCTTAGACACCATTTTTGAAACAGGTACTCGGCCTTTGGAATCCCTAACTTAAGTCATAACAAATTTTCTGCGGGCTTTTCTTTTTTCTGATTAGGACGGTTAGTCACAAGTAGGAAACTATGCGCTTTGCATATTGTGATGTAATTGCGATCGGTCCCGGTAGATTGATGTGAAAGAGTGATTGGAAGTGTCTGCTTTATTTAGCATTTTTTATTTTTCCCGTAAAAATTAACGGTGTATTAGGGTCACTAAACTATTCCATAAAGAGCTTACAAATTTATAGCAGCCCTGTGATTTTTACATGTAGCACAAATAGTCATGACACTAAATTAAAACAATTAAAAAGGGCAAGGAGATAAGTAACAGTAACAACCATAACAAAGCTACTAGGGAAACAACTTCAAGCGAAATATTGTAAAGTAGCGAAATGTGCATTGCACACGAGTGTCGTGCTAAGCTAGAAAGGACATTAGCGCCAAAGATTTGCAAAAAGCGATCATAAAGTCTAATGTGGCCTCAAGAATGGTTCTGTTGGTTTCCGATGACAAAGTTGATGGTATTAAGAACTGCCTTCTAGTTCCTGTGATATTATCCATAGTATGGTAGCAGGGTTGCCACCAAATCAGGGATATCATGGAATTTTATGTTTGATCAGGGAAAATTAGGGAGAAAAGTATGAGTTTTTGAAAAATCAGGGAAAATGTGGGAAGTGAAAATTTTACATTATTTTATGCCTCAGAGCTCTTCTACACAAGCCCATCAACAGCCCCTTTAACCTTAAAGCTGTTACTGTCATGGAAATGAAACAAAAGAAAAATGGGCAGTTCTGTGTTTTATACATTAAACAAATTTGGCAGCATGAGACAGAGTCGAGGCGCATCTGCCAAAAGAAGTGACATCTTGTTGAGATACAGGAAAATGAAACCCTTTCACCCAAAATATCAGGGAAAATCAAGGAATATTTTCCTGAAAAAGCAGTGGTAACCCTGAGTAGTAGTATCATGATTGTACGAGATATCGACCCCCTTGGCTGTTTAATGTGGATCGGTGTACATTTCTAAGCTTGTCACCATTATTAGGTTGAAACAGTTTTTTACCATTTTGTTGTATATAATGTGTATTATTGTAGTATTAGGGTCTCAACCACAATAGAATAGAATAAACCACAGTTTGATGCCAATATCATCGCGTTTATTTTAATGATTTTAGTATAAGCCCTGTTCAAGTCCTTTGATTGCTATCCATGTTACCGTTGGTTCCGTATCTACTATTCTCTACCATTCTTTTCTTGTTCCATGCCATGCCCCCTTATCATAACACTTATTATAGAATGTGTTCTATAGTGTTCTAAGTGATTTATTTCCTTCGGATCCGTTATGACATAAAACCTATAACTTGTCCTACCCCCATCCCTTCCCCCTCCCCACCTCGGGCATCAACCGTGACTTGTGAAATGCCTCCATTTTCTAAGTAATTACCGTGCATGTTTTTATGTTTCTGATCAATTGCGGCCCGTTTTCGACATCATCTTGCACAAGCTTTGTTTTGCGAAGGGGCAGGGTACGCGTCTCACCCACTTTTGGTACAGTAGTAAAGTTTTTCAGTAAGTAATTTTAAGGTTTGCTAAGCCATTGGCATCGTTTTAAAACTCGTAATTGGTTTTCAATCAAAGTAACGTAATACAAAAATTACATTTATTCCCAGTCTGTAGTCACTACTTCGAGCCTGCGAAGTGTGACCGTACTCTCCGGTCATAGTTTAATGTCGGATGCCTTGTGTCGGAAACCTTGCCCTGATGTATTGTTTCCTAGACCTTCTCATTTTGAAGTTACGTAAGATTTTTACCCATAAAACTGGTGTCACTACGTAGACTGGATTATGGTAACCATGTAAACTGGTCCTGGAACTGCCTTATTCCTCGTCGTCGTCGTCAGCATCAGTAGCATCGTCGTCATCATCGCCGTCATTATGTCATCTTCGTAATGAAAATCCCAATGGAAGGCAGCACTGCTATTTTAAACATTAGAAAGTATCCTGAGAAGAAGCCTCAACAACAGGGACCATGAATGTTTGATTAATTGGAAACAATCTGTTGTTGTCGTTGCGTATGATTCCTTGATCCTTATAGTCCCTTCAACGATGTTTAAACCCAAGTCATTTTTAACCAGGTCAGACTTGAAGAAAATAGTCGTAAATTAGTTTTAAATCTTGAACACTAGGAATACTTTGTTAGATTGAATACTGAAGCTAACATTTCTTGCTAACTGACTCTTTTTAAAAGGCGACATGACTATCATCGTCACGTACAGCGACGTCATTAAAGTCGTCTTAGCATCCCTATTCGTTTCGCTGTGTGTCTGTCGATTTGATCAAAGTTTAGCTGTTATTTACAAACCAACCAATTGTGGTTTAATTTATGTTGCTTTCAGAGCTACTGGCAAGGTTGACCTCTTAAACCTCATATTCCATTAAAGTTATTGTTGTAAACAGTACAACTCGTGACGAGCTCAAAATGCCGTCACCGGGGAATTTGTTATCTTAAATTAACCGTCTAATTAAGCTAGCGGCGGTCATCGCCGCTTTTCCAAATCGACTCTGTACATTGGGCAGATGTTCAAAACAGCTCTGTTTCATAATTTTGGTAGATTTAAGTATACGTACTTCAGACATGCAGACTATTATTTCTTTTATTGTTTCTGTATAGATCGAAGAAGAGCGACAACGCTTGAGTGAGTTGAAAAGACAAGCAGCTGAGAAGGCGGAACTTGAGTGGATGGAGAAAAAGAAAGAAATGGAAAGAAAGGAGAACGAGGAACGCGAGTTAGAGGAAAAGCGCAGGAAGCTTGACGAAATGAAAAAGGATCAAGAGGTTGCAGCAGAAAAAGAAAGGAAATTGATTGAGGAAGAAGCGGAGAAAATTCGTCTTCATGAAGAGCAATTGAAGGTAACATATTGACGTAATATTTACATTATGCTACTCGTTAGGGTCCCTTCTTCTTTTCTTTATGTTATATTACAGGGTAAGTAATTATATTTTACAAAATTTATCGGCGATGGGTGTAAACTGATGTATGCAAGGTGTTTTGATTGGTCTATTCATATTATACTTTATGTTATCAAATCTCGGTTTGTCAAAAGAATCTATGGAAAGGATTGCTTTCATGATCACATACCCATGTAGGACAAGCTTTGATATTTGCCTGGAGTTGCGTTCTTAGGACATGTCACTGGTGCCCGCTACAAAGTGTCAGCTCACTTCACGTTGGAGGGATAGAAAGACAACATATTTATCTGGATTGTATAGTGTCAGAATTCAAGAAGAATGTAAAGGTCGAAGAAACCGATTTGCATTAGACTTCAAACTGTGCAATATTGTTTTCGGTGGGAAGTAGTTTGCAGGGAGGGGATTCCACAACGTAGCAACTCCAGGACGAAAAAGATTACGGTGGAATTTATTGTTTACCATTAGGACTAACATTGGACAGCGGTTATCGTGCTCTTGCAATGTGTAGTCTATTGAGAGATGGAAGAAGGACGAGACGAGAACAGGTGCTTCTGATGAGATTGTAGCATCCATGGAATATACTTACTTGACCCGACCGTGGTCGAATATGCCATCAACCATCGATTTCAATCTTTGGTTAGTTTGGGTAGGTTTTCTCATGTAAATCTTCACTGTGGTCATACTGTTAAATTAGGTCTTGTGTCTTCTGCATTAGTTGTGATTGTGTGTTCTACCATACGTTCATAAATCTGACACAAGTACTTCACTGACGAAGGAGCATTCTACTAACAATGTAAAATAGACGAACGAACTTGTCTGTTACGGGGGAAAGACCCCCAACCAGTGAGTGGAAGTGATCAATTGTTACATTCAGACGATGACGGTACTACGAAGCTGACATGATGCATCATCGTGCCCCGTTTTAAAGTAAATGTACTACAGGTATGTTATATTAGGACTGTATTAAATCATACCAATTAAGCCAGAATATACGCAATCGTAAACGGAGATAAATGGAGAGAGTTCTCTTTGCTCACTTAGTTCCGTCAGTTTTACTTAGCGACAGTCCTTTTTTGGCGGACCAATTCTCTCTCTGGTTCTCAACAGTCTCCAACTGAAACATAAAGTTACACGCTTTCCAACCGGTATTCAGATAGGATAGTACTCGCAGAATTCGTAGTAGCCAAACTGATATTTTCCCTGCGTTCTGATATGTATTACTCACATGTGTATTGTCATTCTCATGTTGAGCATTCATCATGACTGTTTTGTAAATAATGTACAGTACAGTAGCAAACTCGGTACTTGCTCTGACACATTCATTCGACATAACAATACATTTAAAATAGTCATTGGCATTTTGTAAATATGAGCACATAACCGGACACCCCAAATGCATAAAATTGGACTTGGTTGTCGAATGAAATCCAACACAACGTCTTTGCATCATTTATGTAGACTCTGCTGGCTGTGGATTTTGCGGATTTTAGAAGTGGTTTGTGAGTCGACTCTTGAGATTGGAGGCTTACAAAATGTTATTAAGCATAGAAGAAATTCTTAGTATTGAATATAATACCTACTAAGTGTGCAATTGTAACTAACCAACTACCATGTTTAGGTTCCGATGTATGATACTTCAATGGGTGCATAATTAGGAAGTTGATCTCAATAAATGTGTTTGAGACACAATATGTTATGCAATTGGAACTTTATTCCCTTGAAAAGGTTTGAAAATACACACCTGGTCTTGCTTCAAACGATGTCAAAGCCATTTAACAATATTACAACTTTTATATAATCGTCGAGGAAGCAGTAGTGGTGCCGAATAAAAGAGGGAGACATGACATTGGGTACTGGGTTAAATTGCAGGGCCACCATAATGGAATGATTCCACCCACTGACTTTTGTGAAGTACTTCTCTTTAATATTTATCAGTCATGTGTATAAACTTTGGTGAAGACACAATATTGTTGTGCTATCATAAAAGATTTTTCTCACACTTGCTTCCTTGAAACAGGGGGATGTCCGAAACTTTTTATTGAGTTTCTAGGTAACAAGGCTTAGAGTAGATATCAGCTATGGGATGAAGCCTTTGTACAGAATAGTACCGACGACTGTTCAGCGACATCAGCTATCTTTGATTTCTAACCTGAGGTTTTCGGAAAGACATCTATCATAATATCAACGGCAGCTTAGATAAACAGAGATATTAGGTTTAGTTACGTAATTTGAATTTGTCTATAAAGGATTGATGACAAGGGCTCAAGATGCGCAAGGTTGTTTCATTGCTTATGTAAGTTTTAAGCTAAGCTATGAAATAGCTTGGCAGTTTTGTTGACAGACAGGATTCAACCCGACATGCCCTATGCACATTTTAACGAATTTACAAGGATTTTCATTTTTAGGCTTGAGTTAATTCTTACATATTACGTAGGGGTTCTGTTTATGCCTTCCAATGGATGGGATAAGCTAATTGGTTTGAAGGCTGACGATAGCAACGGGAACAAGTGATTTTGTAAGTCCCGAACATAAGGCACGGAGAATTGGATGACAGTCTGCATTTCTTTTAAGAAGCGAGGGCTCAAAATGTTGTAGCAAGAAAAAGAAAATAATTTTACCGCCGTGTTAAAACCACCATCACAGGGATGATGTTTCATAATCAAGTCAAATCCGTACGTTACCAGTGTTGGTAGTAATGCTTGAACAGTTTTTGGCCTTGTGCGTCTTACGAGACACAGATTGAATTGCTGTTTTGCATTGCGTAATGTTCTAATTTTTAGGAATAAAAGGAATTTGTCAGCCTCAGTGATCCGTAACCGCTTTCCGTTTACATTGCACGCGAAACACGGTTTCGTTACATGCAATGTACTTGGAAAGACGTCATTCTGATGATTACGCGACTCACATAGCTATTCATTACGAGAAAAGTAAAAGACAATAAAAGAAATATGTTATTCAAATCAACAGACATGTTTTATGAAACTTAGTGTGTTTCAATCTATTATATTTTAGTTATATTCTTAAAATGGAGCAAAGCTTTCAATTTGTTTTTGCAGGACTCATTCATCGCCGAAGTTTTTCTTGATGCTTGCTTTTTTTCATCTTCCTACTGTTAACGACAATTAACGACAACCTTTGGCACGGGTGCGCTTTTATTGTTCCATTAAAATGTTGTAGGGGAGTGATGATAAAAACACCCACAGGCCAGAAGTCTTGGGGCCTTTTGTTTAGTGACTAAAAAACGCGTAGATGACACACGTGAAAACGCTACTAAAACGTGAAAGCTCTATCCCTGCACCCACCCCCGCCTTTCGCAGAAGCAGAAGACGAATGACGGGTAGACAGTGATGTCCGATGTATCGTTATGGGTAGATAATAGACATCTTCAGAAAGAGGAATACCAAACGATACACGGCGATTTTTCACACCTATGTTTGTATCACACTAACGGAAGAATTTAACGGGATATCTAATTTGACGTTGTATCTTTAATGATTTCTTTGGTTGTTTTGCACCCATAAGTTTCATCTTTAGCGTGGTCTTTAGATTGAGGGGGTGGTTACATTGCATTCTTTCATTTTTGTGACGTTTGAGGATTTGTGTCCTTTGTTTCATGATTTTGCTTCCAGATGTTGATTACCAAGTTTATCGCACTAGATATACAGATATTATTGAGATCGTAAAAGATATGGGCATATTATCATGCGATAGGAAGGTGGCTTGTTTGCATTTCTATGGTTCCTCTTTGAAAGTGTGTGCCTCGCTGTATGTTTAGCAATCACAGGGTACCAGATGTAGTCAGCAACGTTGTTGTGGTTTCTAATTAAATCACTTTCTTGTAAACAATGAGATCTGTTGGATTTACTATGCAAAAAGGGCTGTAATAAAGCGTGGAAAATCGAACGGGAGTTGTTTGTTCTATTAAATTTAATTCTCGATGAAGGTTTGTTTGGTTTCTTGGTTGGTTCAGTTTTAATGAGATTGTTATTGGTAACGCAATCTGATTTTATCCTTACGATTATTGTTCACGAAAATGTGGTCACAAAAACAGCAGATTGTGGTTGGTGTGTGTTGATCGGCGTGCTGTAAGTTGAGTTAAAAGTTACGAAGCATTTATTTATTACCAAAGATCATGTTTTCTTATTAAGGGAAAGTAAAAAGAAATAATATTGTGACGCAGAAAGATTTAGGCGCTGAAAATGATGCTCACTAATATCACTGATATATTATTAATATCGATTTGATTTTAACGTTTTTCCTTATC
>JAAAKL020003389.1:0-23301 GCA_010016065.2 Carybdea cf. marsupialis auct. non (Linnaeus, 1758)
CAAGAATGGCACGTTGGAATGTGCTTATCTATTGTGTGCAAATGGCATCAGAAACCACTCAGTAGCGTATTCTGAGCTTAAATGGCACGATGGAATGTGTCTATCTATTATGTGTAAATGGCATCAGAAGCGACTTATTTGCTTATTCTGAGCAAGAATGGCAAGTTGGATTGTGCTTATCTATTGTGTGCAAATCGCATCAGAAACCACTCAGTAGCGTATTCTGAGCAAGAATGGCACTTTGGTATATGCTTATCTATTTTCTGCAAATGGCATCAGAAACCACTCAGTAGCGTATTCTGAGCAAGAATGGCACGTTGGAATGTGTCTATCTATGGTGGTCCAAGTCTGAGTTGAAAAGTTAAAACTTATCAGATTAGACATTAGAGAAAACGTAAAATATTTCAACAAAGTGATTGGAAGCTAAGGGATCCATATACTGCGGCGTGTTTTCTATTAACCGAGCTATGGCGATCCTGAAGGTCACAAAGATATATTTTTCTTCTTGCCACATCATCTACAAATCCCCGAGTAGGCACAAGCATCCAGATTTGTAAAATTTGGAGACCAACTTTTCTACGTCATTGACCAAATAGAGTCTCCGGTGCAAGTTTAATAACATTCATATATATATTTCTTGACGTTTTTATTTATTTGAAAAAATTAGAAAAAATAGACCCCTTTGTCACAATAGTCTTAATACCGAAAAATGCTGATCACGTCTGTCCATAGCAACTGATACACCAAAGTCTCCAGACAATGGAGTATAGTAACGAAGACATTGTAATCAATTGCATTTTATTTAACTTGAATATCTGTTAAAAGAGAAAATACACTAATCATACAATAAAGTTAAGATCTTAGTTTATAAAGAATTGTATGAAATATATTATTAGGAATACATTATTTAGAGGGTACGTTTTAGTATATTACGTAGTGCATGTCCCTCCCACAACCACCAAAAAATCTTGTTTTTAGCATACATCCGATATGATGCTATTAGTAACAAAAGAATCATCCGTCGCGCGGATCAGCGCGGGACACGTCTCTCAATAGATGGCCAGATTGAGGTCGAAAAACATGCGACTGGGTGTGACGGCCTGTTACCGTCCACCACAATACCTGGCTACAAAAGCTCATTAACGATGACAATCCCGATTGTTTGCAATAATAGACAAGGAGACACCAGCACTAAAATAGACTCTACAAAGATGACGTCCATGAATAACATCCGCATTGAAACAGTAAATAATCACACATTACGAGATGACATCAAATTAGCAACAGTGATTAAAACTGTTAGTAAATCGGTTATTGACATTCTTGCAATACAGAAATCAAGACGAACATTTAGAGGTATGATCACTTTCGAAGGTGAATCGATTAAGGGAATGCAACATGCTTGGAGCAGGCCTAAGCGTATACATGAACATACGATAGCTCCTCTCTTAGCACTATATGTGCGAACTAAAGCACAACGTCTAGCTGCAAGAATACACTAAGCAACTGTAATTGTGTAAATGGTTTGAGGCTTGCTTTATTTACTCATCTACAGACGCAACCAAGTCAGAAAAAGCATCATTTCATTTAGAGCTGAAAAAAGCAAAACAGAAAGAAGATGGTATGTTGAAGTGGTGCATGCAGAACAATATGAGGATACTGAACTACATATTCGAATCTAAGGGGACTTACAGAGAAACGTGGAGGCATCCGAGGAAGAGTGATTGGAAAAGAATCGATCACATCTTCACCACAACACGATTAGAAATGTTTGTCCAGTCATGCCAAGCACATAAAAAAGCATCCCCTCCGTAGGGTTCTGACCATCGCTTACGTGCTGAGAATATCTAATACGTTTCTAATCAACGAAGTAAAAATCTGAAAAAGCTATTAAGCAGATCGAAAGCAAGAATAACGAAACCGATCACATCATTTCGACTACTGCAGCTGCCATTATGGAGTCCGCGCTTATGGGAAACTGGGAATCAGTTTAGGGTAATAAAAAATTTTTCCCCTCGACTTGCTTCTTGTTATGAGAGGAGCCCTGACTCTGTGTTTGCTGATAAAGTTGTTTTTGAGTTGTAATTACCTCAGCTATTTATGTAATCATGGGGCCAGCTAACTGTGCAGTTTTTAGAATGTAGACACAGCACCCATCGGCTTAACAAATGGAAATTTCGTGCACGTCTCATTCATAAGGAAGCTTTGAATATAGACTGTTGTGAACCACCGGTTGACGAAAAAGTCATCTGGCTTTCCAGATTGGGGGATGATATCGTTGACACTTTTCACACATGCTCGATAGGACGTCATCTACTTTGCTGAAAAGAATTTCACTGTCGGCACTGCTTGAAAAAGAACACTTTTTGGAATGGGTTCTTTCAATGCAGTCACAATATCGATAAGTTTCAGCGCCGTTGCGTTTATCATGTCTGGTAATGGATTATACTGTTTCTTAGATGTGGGTAAAAATTTTTGATTCCTTTTACTTTGCCTGCCCAAAATCCTCGCATTCTAGTTTTAGGTCCTTAATCTTTACTGGCTGTACAACTTACCTTTTTGGTAACCACTTACACGGTTTTGAAGCGGATGACTTACTAGTAAGTCCAAGTCAAACTGCACACTAAACGCGATATAATAATCCTGCTACATGCAAGCAGATGCCAGACATGCCCGCCATACAGTCACAAATGAGCAGTAGTAACTTTGGCTTTTTCTTATCAATGCATACCAATCTGCATGGCAATCTGATTTCAGTAAAGAATACCAAAATCCCATCTGAAATCGCATGGTTCTGTAATTTATGGATCCATCCATGTTTAAAGTATATAGACTTTCGAGTTCTTGTAATCGTTAAAGTCGCTACTTGCCAATTCGGAGGGGTTAAACATCAAATATCTTCATCTGGAAATTTGCTAGCAGGCCAATATACGATGCCAACTTCTTCAACAAGCCAACCATCTGTTATTTCGTTTGCGTCGGGTAAAACATCCTATCCTTGTATCAATTTTACTTCGGTTGCTGTTTTCACTGGTGGCAATTCGTTCTCCACTCCTGTAAAAACACGAGCTACGAGTTCGCTTTTCGCCCTGTAACCTCCAGTCCCCATGACCGAAGATACTCTTTCAATTCCTTCACTTTCATCCCATTTACTCGTTCAAATCCATTCTGTACGTATTGAACTTGACTCAAACAAATCATTCCCTGCGAGTGGTGCGTAAACATGCTGTAGAAATTTTTATTACCCTAAACTAGTCCAAGACTTCTAAAGAACTTTGCGGTCAGCTCAGTCGAATTGGTGTATTTTATCCTGTCAGACCTCAAGGGATGACCAGTAATATTATAGTTGAGAACAGCTAACGTAAAGGATGAAATTGTACTCTCCACTGTTATTATAGATAAATATAGACAAGCTAAACGAACAAATAAGAATAAAAGCAATTTTTGTGTATGCATGCCTCACTGTAGATGCAACCAAGATGAATGAACCATGGGAAGATAATACACTGAAGCAAATCGCTAAGGAACTCCGTAAGGAACTTCGACCGTTTCAAGGAAGCGCTCATTATCTGTGTAGCAAAACTATCAACGCATTTCCATGGGTGCAAATATGAGTAGAATTTTGCAAGGCTTGTCATGAAAAGGGTGAAACAGCGTATAAACAACACATTGGAAAAGAACAACTCGGATTTCGTGAAATAGATCAACATCAGATGCTACATTCATAACAAGGATGATAATCGAAAAATACCAAGTAACACTAGTAGCTCTATTTATAGATTTAACTGCAGCTAATGACTATGTTCTACAGGATTTTCTTTTCAAGGCACTCTATATCTCATTGCCATATAGAGGCAGATGTATGAAGGAACGGCAGCGTCAATAGCATGAATGAAAATCAATTTTGACTTACTAATGGGATGTCGTTAGCTTTGACAAGAATCTCCCTGTATCCAGAACTATTTTGATTACGTGCTAAAAATGGCAGCACAAGAGATTGACAAAGGATTTACAGAAGGCAAGGGTATACCATTCCAGTTCGAAATTTTACACTGGTATACCGATTGGAAGCAACGGAGGAAAGAAAAACTTCATGGAGAGTTGGAGAGATGGATTGTATCTGGAGATGATGTTGCACTGTTCAGTAGAATAGTAGAACAGACAGGAAAGATACTCAATGTTCTGAATTTGAGAGATTTGGCGTAACTATCTCACTTAGTAAACTCAAACCCATAAATTCATACAACGAAATCCTGGGAAATTAGGAAAGTCTATTCACCAATGGTTCAGAGAAGATTGAAAACGTGAAATCGTTCATTTCTCTGTGGCAAGTAATCACAAATGATGCCACTACTTGTTTTACTCAATACAGAATAGAGAGAGCTATGGTAGCGCTTTATGATCTTAAAACAGTTTTTTGTGATACGAATGTCAAGTTGCAGACAAGACATGAAATATTGGAATCATTTGTAAGATCAACAGCCGCATGGTTTCCAAGTGAACAAGAAATTAAAATGCTGAGGGATTTTGAAACGATGTTTTGCGAGATATGGTAGAAGGAAGATGAAAGAAAAATATTGTTAGAAAAAGTGATGATAAAGAAGAAGCAGCAGATTACGACTTCATATACACACAGAAGCAAATCAGGAAAATCCCAAAACAGCAGCACTTTGAAACTTCTTCTATAGTCCATACCTGAAGAATATTAGTCATGTTTACAATGGCGAAAAATTTTTCTTAAAAAAATATTGTTATTTGCAAAGCATCAAAGAAGATACTATTGTGCTCCTAAGAAAGATATCGGAAACAGGTGGTGCATCGATTGATCAAGCCAAGGCAATGACACAGTCAAGAATAGAGTTTGTTGGTTTGATCCGCAAACGTTTTAACCCGCCTCTGAGATGACAACGTTAAATGCCGGAGGAAAATACTAGAACAAGAGGAACAGTTTTAAGTGCACCTCAAAGTGATTATACCAACATATTTTGATCGAATTACTCATTAAAGCAGGCAGTAAGGAAAAATGGCCTATCAAGTTTCTAGCCTAGGAATACAATTTCAAACCTGTCAAACAAAGCCATTTATGCTTGCCGAAATTGATACGATTCAAAATAAAAAAAATACTTGTATGCTCGAGTAACCAATTACATCTTTCAGGACTGTACTTCCAATTCCCCTGCAAAATGGTTAATATTTTATCAACAATATGTGTTAGCCTGAGTGATTGCTGCCTGCAAGGACCCTGAAAGGGGCGTTATGTTAATGTAAAACCAAATACTGTTTTGAACACAGAAAGGTTGCAACAAAATTGCAAGCCCATAGTTTTCACACATGGTGTCCTCTCTGTTGCAAACAGAAGGCTTAGATTTCTGATTTTTACTTTTTCAGGGTTAGGTTTAGCAACAGTATGTTGGGCATTGGGTGCGGAAGGGGGACACTATGCGCTATATTCTTTGTAAGTAGGATCCCCATCCTCCATATGTACGATAGAGTGGTTCTGATTAGACTGAGCTGATTAGACTTTCCACACGAATAAAAGTTCTAATCTCATGACGTATAGGCGAATTGCAGATCCTATATATTTAAATAGATCTGTTGAGAAATGAAATATAAAATTGGAAACACCATACAAAGTGTCCTTAAAGCCAATGTGCGATCTGATGCATAAAGCTGCTAATTGTAGGATAAAAGTAAAGGAGAGATTCTATGCCGGTAATATCTTATTGTAATTGACAGTTGACAGTTGATTCCTATATTGGTCCTCATCAATGAATAACCATCGGAAGAAGGCATGAAGTTGGAATTGCGATGATCTTGCCATGTCTGCCTAGCTCTCCAGATATTGGACAACAAATGGACGCTGGCCTTTTCAACGTTACCCAAGTCCCTTTATTGGATAAGAAAGGAAAAAGCAGAGCGAAACCTGGGATTCAATGATCTGTTGGACAGTTGATATGTTGTACAAAACTCAAAAATTACGTTGAGTCTTGGATATAAATTTCGCCAGACACTGGACTGTGTAATTGTCTGATGTAGAAACCAAACTTTAAAAAAAGATCTTACTCTTTATTCCAGACGATTGGTGTGATCAGTGTCTGGCAAAATAGCAAATCCTTTGCTTAACGCAATATAGATTCTATTTGTGATCAATTCTTTTTGATTCCAGTATTTCTGTGATTCTTATCTTTGAATAGAACATCTGTACTTGCTTTTCAATATTCTGGTTTTACGACATGAATCTTTGAATAATTAGCATTAAAACCGTACCTTTAACAACGCACAGACGTCTAATAAGCAGCTTAAATACTGAACCCTTTATAGAGAAATAGTAATAAGAGCAAAAATTTCCAAAACATTCTGGTCAGTATCGGCAATTAGTTTCAAACACACCTAGAATTGCATAAACAACAGATTAACAGAATCAGTTTACAGTGAACAAAATATTTTTAGGTATGTTTAGATATCGGTCAACATAATTCTGAACTCAGCCAACCACATTGTTTGTATTTTGAATGTATTCCGCTGAAAATGTGGAACAACACAGGATTGTTCTTTGAGTGGTCGTCAGATGGCTAACGCAGATAACCCTTGTTCATACATGCTTCGAAGTTTGAATAGCAAACACGAACGGTTCGATTTACTAAACCCATTGAAAATCATAACTGTACGAATTGGATTTTTTGCCACTTCAATATTCAATGATGTCATGGGACAGCCTTCAGGGTTATTAAATCTGGATTCTTCTAAAATGTTCTTTAACTTTCCAGAACATTCTACAACATTTCATAACATTTTATAATGTTCTGCCAAGTTCTATAGCTTTTCAGAACCTTCCAGACGTTCCTGTAGAACACAATAAAAATTTTCGGGAATGTTCTAGAATCTTCTACATCTTTCTAAGGTGTTCTGTGTAAACAAGTCGAATTGTATATAAGGAAGAAAGGCAGGCTTTTATGTATCTTTCATCGAAGCAATGAACATAAGTGGTAAATAGAATGATAAATGATCTGCTAATAAATTATCCAATATTGAGTAACCTCTCATCTCTGTTGAATACAGCTAATGGCAATAAAATTAATAATAGCTCTGTATTTCCGCTCTTCTTTAATATCAGGAGGCCCAGATAAAAAAATAAACAAATATCATACAAACAATTTCACTCACACGTAGATATACATGAGTAAATTAAACGGGCCTTCTACCTTCACACACAAGCTCCACGGCATAATTCTAGTCATTGATGTGGGCCCGATATTCTGGTAAGAGAATAAGTTCATGACAGTCTTGTCAAGCGCCGCTTTTAATTCCTTCAACTTTCCACAATATACATTTTAAGCTCTATCATTCTCTACGTATTGTCTTCACTTAAGGGTATTTGGAAATGTCTTAGATGATCAAATGCTTTGACCTTCAAGGAAAATCATGCAATACTTCTGCTTTCAGTTGACTTGTAAGGTTTGTCTACCCTCGGACTTATTCGGTCCTATCAATCCCCCTTGACTTCATCCAACCCTTCTGTTCTTCCTTGACTTGTATAGAAATTTTACCCTTCTTTCACTCATCCAGTTCTGGAACTCCCCTTACATGCATTCAATCCCTCAGCTTCCCCTTGAGGCGTTCACTTTTTCTACCTGCCTTTGACCCATGCAGTCTTTCGGGCACTGTTTGACTATCAATTCTTCAAATACATCCATTTTATTCTATCTTAAGAAATAGTAATATGATATGCTGTCTAAATGGGTTCGTCAAATGGCGTGAGATATCACAGTCGATTTCCCCAAAGTTCTTACTTATTTAACTTAGCACACTCCTCTGTTGCTGACAGCAAGACATAGAGAAACTGGGCAGTTACCCGTGGGTATCCAACTTTCTAAAATTGAAACAACCAAAGCTTTTCATATTTTAAACCTAGTCAAATTGGCAAACTAGTTTTTAAGGCTGATTTTCATACCAAAATATCAATACCTACACTCAAGAAACCAGTTTCAACCATAAATAGTCTACCAGCTTGCGCATTATGCTACTGGGAAGGCCAAAGAAGATTTATTGGTTGAATGGCAAGTTATTATCCTGTATGTGACGAGGAATTTGACTAGAAAACGAGTGGAACAGGGAAAACTGTGTGTTTCATTTTCGTGCCGGAACTGCACCGTTAATACATATCGTTCTTTAAAGAACGAAAGAGGAAGATAACCATCATGTTCTATTTAACCCTACTGGCCTCCGTCCTTACTAGAGGGGAGGGGGGGTTAAAGGGACTTGGGAAGGGTTCAGTGTGCTTCTTAAGAAGGTAACATGAAAAGAAAGCGAAACTTTCGTCCTTTCTTTTGCATTAACGTAGCTCAGAGGCAAGAACAAAACAATGGTACTTACCTACGCAGGTATTTTGGATGGAGATAACAAGTGTTGTTAAGTGTTGTTAAGAGTTGTTATTATGAGGATAAAGTACTGCCCTTTTTGAATAGTTAAGAAAATTACATTGAAATAGCTCTAGCTCTTAAGGGTTAAACCTGATGCGAGGTCTATTTGTTTGTTGTGCCCGGTGGAGTTGTGTACTTGAGGCTTTTGTCGATTGTACTTCCTTCGTTAGGAATTGAGGGTATCAAAATGTACTCGCGATGTTCCTCAACTGCACAAGTTTATTTCAAAGAATGTAAAAGGCAGAAATATTACAGTTCTTCTCTTTAATAGTCATAAATTTCATAATTGACAAAGGAGGCCATTCTATCACTTTGACCTAGGCTTACGACACTAAGGGTTTTATCATGTTGGCATCTGTGACAATATAGATGGAATACTTTTACACGGGTAATGTTGACTCCCTAAGTTGATAAATCCCTTAACATTACGCATCTTAGAAATTTCAACGTGGGCGTCATCTTTCACTTAGCTCTACAAACACAATCTAGAAAGTGTGATATTGTGGAGAGTGGATTCACCTATCGTGACTTCACAATAAAGAGCGTTATATCCACAGAGCATATCAAATGCATAATGACAATCTAACAGCTACTTCAAAAAAAACACAACATCACGCAATACAGCTGAGAATGCTACAAGATAAAAGTCCCAATTTATGTGATGAGTGTTACCCAAAGGGACAGCAGGTGCACAATACATCATTTTTTGCTTGTTCGAAAATGGATGAGCGTGTATTGCCATTTCACCAGCTGGGAAGTAGGGCATTGTGGGTATTTATGAAATTTGAGCGTTACATATTCTAAATCAGCAATCTATAATCAAAATTGAGAGTCTAAATTTTTATATGTATGAATGTATGTGTGTTTTTAGGTACTACTAAACAGTGGTAAAAAAAGGAAAAGTGAAATATGTTTGTATGTATGTATGTTCTGAAATCAAAATCAAATCAAATTGTTAGACCGCTGTCGAAAGCGACCCGGAGGCTCCCTTTTAAAATGGATTCTGTCGGAAGGCAGGGAGAAGTGCCACTCCTCCTCCTTGTGTTTCCACAATTTGACAGCAATATGAACTGGTTCCCATTTGCTGACCTCAGAAGGATGACCTGCTGGGTTGGCGGCCAGCTTGATAGCTCAGTTTACAAATCAATGAAACAGACAAATGTTCTGCAATAGCTCCCTCAATTTTTCACGGATTTGCTGAAGGAGAGCTCCTAAGAGATCCAGCATGTTTATTTAATGATTTGAATCTGCTATCGTTAAAAGGTATGCTCAATCAGCTCCCAGGCTTCCAGAAAATTATTGCCTGTAATTTGCCTCCAGTAAACGTTAGAAACTTTCCGATTTTCACTTTTCATATGTTAGTTACCAAATCGCTGTATTTTAATGATTAAATTTGAATTTGAGACGTTCTTCGCTTAACGACAATTTAAGGTAAAATATTTACCATTATGTCTTTTGAACCAGTGCTGACAGATGACCTTTGTAGATAAAGAACCTTAAGCTAACCTTTTCACAAGATAGTGCCAAAGAATAGTCCTATGAGTAAGTCACAAGCAGAATCAGTTGTGAAAGGGTCCGAGTAGGATAAGGTTATAACAGGCGCTAAATTAATATTTGGGTATATATAATCTAAAAGCTCATTTCCATTCAGAACTTTTTGACACTTGCGCTATTTTTTGCGATGAACAGTTTCTGACAATTGTAAAACCTCTTCGACATGGTTTAATTTTGCAAATCTCTCTTGACACAAATTATTGATATCCCAGGAAGAAGTAGCACGATCGTTATATCGCTGTATTCACCGCCATGTTGATTCTCGAACCGTGTTTTCCACGAATTCGTATACTTGGACGCATGTACTTTTTTCCATGAATGAGTGTACTTATTGTGTTGACCGCGTCCTTAGAGACTGCAAATACGTCCAAAGTATGCTGACATGTATGTTTAGACACAAAGTGAAATGTAAAAATCATCGGTTTGACAATAATCTGTGATGTGGAAATGAGACTAAAGGAGAGAACAGCCTCATACTGTACATAACATGATTGAACCAAACAACGCTTATTGTGCTAAAACATACTGCTTTTAACAGTTTTTTACACACCCAGGCTACCGGTTTGGTTACTAGTTCATTTGATAGTCAATATGAAAGTAAGCAAAGCGAGTGCAATCCTAACATATTGCAAACGTACATAGAGCTTTTCTATTCTTAAGGGTCTATTTAAATGTCATTGAACTAACTACCTAAATTTGAATTAATACGAAATTTTAAACCAATGGAGAAGTATAAGCAAGAAAAGATATCTGAAAACTTTGATATCAACTTTAAATTGCATAAAATAACTACAGTACTACGACTCTTTTCCCACAATTACGGCTTGAAAACGTGTTCTTTTTTTTTGAATACCACTCTGTCATGGGAGAAATACTTTCAGTGACTCAGCCTTTCCCTATGGTATAAATATGCTGACTTTCACCTGTTTCTGCATTTGATTGGCAAGGAGTAACAACCTTGAAGTCATAAAAGTAGGATCATGATTTTCATCGACAACAATTTTCATGACTTTCTAGTTCATTTGCTATATGAATGACACAAAACATACAATTTTTTCGACTCAGCACAGGTGTCTGAGTAGGGAGTTTTGGTTTTACATGTTAGCATCATCAACTGGAGTTAATAGGCATTGCCATAATTGTGCAGCTCAGAAGTTAAAGTAAAATGTTGCGCAGCACATCTTTCACCTAGTTTATAAATTTTAAATTAAGCGAACTCTTACAATTACTTGCTTGTTCTGTGATTTATCGATAATTCACGGATTTTGTTTTCTTGTCCACACATAAAAACTTTCTATGTGTTGATTATCTAAAGAAGATATCTTGATCTACCCTAAAGTTAGTTATATTATATACTTACTCGGATAATTATTGTGAAATCTGAGAAAAATACTGAGACTTAGTCAATTTAAAATGCAAACTTAAGCTCACTATAACACAAGAAGGAAATCTGAGCTTTTAAAGCCAAAACAGGAACAATACTAGTTAACTTTTCACAGTAACAAATTACTGTCATACTTTAGTAAATCATAAAGAGATTTCTATTTATCCGCAAATAGTTGGAAAAAACGTTTCGTACATTTTACGTAAAAAATTCTCAAAGTAGGTGATTTATTTTAAGACATCGCAGATGTTTTATGTCATCGCAAAGTACTGAACTTCCAAATATTCGAGATGCCTGTTACCCTTGTCGTGCTCGAAGAATGGCTTTGCAAACTTACAAGTGTATCTGATGCAATATTAGCAATTGTGTACATAGTTCTACCTTTCACAGCATTAGTTTTAGTGCCTTAAAAATACGGTCCTTTTCTACAGAACTGCATACTCTCAAGACCAACATACATGCATCACTGTAAACATTTTCAGCGGTTTAATACCGAGGTACTCATATAGTGCAGCCTCAATTCTCTACATCTGTGCTGTTGATTACAAGGCATGTTAGCACTGCACATTATGCATTAACTCAAGCAGATGATACTTTCCATCGTACTCTTAAAATCAATTAAATCTTCAGCTCGGTCTATGTTGATTGATCTTGAAGCAGATATAACACTAGGATGATTATACATATAGACCATAACTTGATATGGTTTTAGACGGAGCTAGCATAGACATAGCACACGATCACTAGCTCGATCTAGGTCAAACTTTATACACCTGGCAAGCATACCATGCAGGTTGATGTATCACTGAGGTTCGTAAGCAGTGGCTCTGCGATCTTAGCTCAGCGAGTTACTGCCATATTTCTCATCTCAGTACATCATCTTGAAGCAAACATATCACAAGGGAGATTATAAAGACAAGCCAAAACTTAATTTATCTGTACACCAATCTAGCATAGACAGTACATGATCACTGACTCAATGTAGGTCAACCTTTATACACCCGGGAGCAAAATCGCAAAGCTCTTTCAATCACTTTAGTCTGTTTTCAATAACATGTTCACCCTCTGAGTTTTCGACGTGAGCAATACGATCATTCTTTCAAATTCTTTAATACCACAAAAGAAGAGCTTTCTATCTTCCCTAATTATCGCCTATATCTTTTCAGACATAAGTCCCTCTCAATGTTTAAAGTCGAATCTCCACTAGCCGGAAAAGTTGCCGCTACCTCGATTTTCCGCCACTACATTTTCCCACGCTACCTTTTGTGCAATCTCCATATTGTAGCTGAACAAGAAGGTATTGAGAGGGAAACGATTGAGAAATCTTAAACAAGAATGACTTGATGAGAATAATCTGTGGGGTTTTTTTCTTTTTCATAATAGTACTGTTATCTACATTTCCTAGAACAGAAAGGAAATAGGAGGCAGCCTAAAACAGACTTCTAAGTACGATCGATTTAGGGAAAACCAGAGCAGGTTGGAAAGGTTCCTAAATGAGTGCACTCTGGGAGATACAAAGTGATCGGATTGTCAAGAGCAATAGTTACCTTGGACATGGAATCGAAACGTCATAGGTCTTATGATTACCCATACAATTGTACTTGGTGAATATGATCATCACACGACTTTGTCATCGTGCCTTTTTACCTTTCTCGTACCGCTTCCAAAGAAGAAGCACAAACTGTTACGAAATTAGCATATTAGTGGTAATCCACTGCGACAATTTCTTTACACAACTACAAGGCATTATTCAACGTGGGCAGTTAAGCTGGCTAACTGGCTTGCGTAAGATGTATAGAAGTGAAATCCGAAATTAGTAAAAACATTCACCAGACAGAGGAAGGCGCGCAGCGGATGGCGAGCAATGGCAAATTTTATGGTCAATCGGAAAAGTAAAAATAAGGCAGTGATGAAATTGTAAAAACGTTTAAGATGTTTTCTTCCAATGGTAGACTTTTTCCATGCGTTAAGTAGAAGAAATTGTCTAGATTAATCAATATTCTAATGCTAAAACTATTTTTCCATAATGACCTTTACCGATGTACTTGTTGAATCTGATCATCACACGACTTTGTCACCGTGCATTTTTACCGCTCTCGTGATGATTGCACCTTATTGCCAGCTCAAAAGTATTCGATCTAATAAGGCCTATACTACACAGTAACATCACTGCTAAAGTCAACATGAACTATAGCGCTGCATGCTGCCAATAACTGCGGTATGCCTAGCTGTTTAGAGCTATCCATAACATAAGCCAAGATGACGTCATAATTGTAAGTGAGAGAAATACGCAAAAGTTTGACTGATTTATTTGAGTTATGTCGTTCAGAGTAATGAAGTTTTGAATCGTTGGTTTTCGCAACGGCCAAGTTTTCCTCACCAACGACAAGGAGTGACTGTTGACATTTTCTTGCAATCTGATGGGTACGTTTCATCGGCTACAATCTAACAGTAGAAATGAGGTCTACTTTTTGACCCGCTACAATTCCCACAATCACAACAATATTGTACAATAATCAAGGTTTACGGGGGGAAATGTAGCGGCTATCATGATTTCCACCTACTTGAGATCTGTCTTGACACTTTCATTTATACACACCTATGAGTCATAATGGAAAACACGCGAAAATAAAAAGACTTATCCTGAATACGATGAAGTTGTAGAAAAATTATCGATGCCGACTATCTAAAAGTTTTCTGAGCCTTGAGAAATACAGTCGAGTTGAGCTGTATGTTCCCCTCAAGGAACCTATCGAACAGTAATGATATGGCTGAACTGACGATATGGTCGGAGTTGTGGTATATAAAAAATGGAATTTCTTTCGTCTTATTTGTAAAAGCCTTCCGGCCCCTTATCATGATCTGGCTACCGATTTTTCATTATGTACATATTAGAGTCTTTCGTCTTGCATTACAATGTTCAAAAATGGTGACAAACGAAATCAGGAATATTTGCTAAGGCCCCCGCCAGAAGTAAAAAAAGATATTCTTTAGTACACTGAAGAGGTGGATATCAATCAACATTTCTGTAAGTGAGTGACAATATAGCCGACAAAGTCCCCTCCGGAGATGAAATTATGTGACAATATCAGCCAAGTGTATAACAAGTGACGATATAAGAAAACGTACTAAGGTACAAAATATAAGAGTTTTGTTTGCACCAGCCAATACTTCGACGATATAGCAGGTGACAATTTTGTCCACTGTACATTTTAAAGCATTTTAAAGGAAGGGCGAAGATTGATTGGCTTCAGCTTCAGGAACTTCTACTTTCGTAAGAAATCGCCGAACAGTACTGTAATAAATATATTAGAACTTTATATTACATTTTCTCATATTTTTAAACATCGCTTTGTCCAAACAACCATAAGATTAGTCTTAATAAATTTTGTGTGAAGCGTACTTACATTTAGATAAATCTGTGATTATTATTTCTAAAGATTTTCATAAACACACTTATACGCGCTTTTGTACATATAAACAGTCTTATTACAACCGTCAACATTTATCTCGGCGACAAGTTGAACACGAAAAGAAGACATCTTAGAAAGATATAACTCAACAGGTGGTGAATTAAACAATAAAAGTCAATAAAATTAGTTGTGAGGAAGAAATATGGAGGGAAACTAATTGTTGGCCAATACTTGATTCCGTGAGGGATTCATAGTAATTTCAAGCATCTTAAATAAATTAGAACAGACACTAGAGAAATATTTACGTATGTAACCAACGGGATTCCAACACGTCACCCACGCATTCTCGGCGTGCGCTATATAAGCAGCGCTAGGAGACCTCCTTTAGAAACATGATCTATTTCTTTAGTCGCCGCATTAGCTTCCAATGCTCCACCGAAAGACATCGACATCTAGCTCTACGCAATTTTCGAGACCAGGTTCTCCGTGCCATGTGACATGGCCATGGAAGGACTACCATCAAGCCCATCATGCTGTCCTTAGCCTATTAAAATTCGCAAGGTGTTTTTGAGACGGAATGGTGACATGTTTTTTCTCTAGTGCATATTCAAACTTTCAAATTTCAAATGTCTCCTTTTATAGAAACATCTTCAATTTATGTGCAGAGTAGCTAGATAGTAAGCTACCGTAAAAATGAGAGGGCGGCAAAAGTGCAGCTAGGGACCAAGATTGCAATTGTGTGCTCTAGAACCCATACAAACATCCTTCAGCCCCTTAAACAGTTAAATCTTTTCATAGCTTACGTTTCATTTGAAAAAGATATTGCCATCTGAGGGCTGTGCTCAATGAAGGAGCGAGCTCTTGACAGGGATGTTTCAGTTATGCAATGTGACCACTGACCTTCATCTTTATTGGTTCATTGTTAGGTATAGTTGATTGCAATTAAAAATAACCTGACCTGTAAGCTACGGTAGTTTACAGCCATGTTACATGTAGCAGGCTACTAATCCTGCATGAAACTCGAGGCTACTTGCAAGCGCACTACATATAGTTGGATAACACTCATCCTACTGTGCCATTACAAGTGTAGGCTACAGAGACAATTGTTGGCTATTGCCAACTTTTTCCGCACATATCCTCTACCGCCATTCTCTGCTTAGGAAAACCATTGAAAAAAGTGTTCTTTGTCTTTTAAAATACAGAAACAAGCGATAGACTTTTTAAATGAAAGAGCAAGTGGTGCGAGAGATGAAGCACTCACACTCACTAATCCTCATGCACCGGTTTGGTGTGTTGAGCCAACACGTAGCACCACGGACCTCCACTGCTATCTGTCAGCAGCCAGGTGAACCGCTTCGTCTAAAGAGATGCTGCTGAATTCCAGGTCTTTGGTGAAAATGTCTTGCAAGTCTTGCCACCGAGTGCGGGGTGCACCTCTTGGTCGTCTCCATCCAGCTGCGACAGGATCTAGCTCTAGGATCAGCCGAGTGGGATGCGACTGAGGTAGGCGTAAGACGTGTCCGAACCAGCGCACTCTTTTCTGCGCAACCAGCGAGGATGCCAAGGGCTGTCTTGTACTTTCCCGTAGTTTACTATTTGATACATGCTGCCACCACTGGATCTCCATAAAGAGATGAAGCAGCGTATACTGTATATATAGGCACGTTTTTTATAACTTTATTTTCTTATCAATTCCAATAGGAGTCAAGACACATAATAACCACACAAACTGTATGTGTCTTTTGCCATTATTTTCTTATCCCAACTTTGAAAAGTGGCAGGTAAAACAAAATAGAGTTTATAACTTTCTCAAGGATAAAAATGCGGAACGGGCGCTCAAACCTTCTTATATTATAAAAACATTTACTATTACATTAATTTTGCGAATTTTGTCCCATCCATGTGGATTAACCCAAGAACTTTCATCGGTCAAGTCTATCCACTAAGATGAGGGTACTCGGTCGATTTAGCCTCATTTGAACTTCCCTTATTAGTAAAATGTCACCTTGTGTTATTTGGGTAATGCCAAAAAACAAGAAGATGACCGAATACATAATAAAACCAGTAAATCTGGTCTTTGATTAATGCCTCTTTTTTTCAGATATGGATATCCTACTTTGGCCATTACTGACAATAGGTCTTAATTTATCTGATAGTAGTTTACAGACGACAGAAAAATTCTTCTGCTATTCAGAAATCAACAGTTTCCCACCTCATCCTAACTTAAACTTTCTGAGTATTTACGCGCCAGAAATACCTAGAAAATTCTTGCAGCAAATTAATGAAAATAATATTAAAATGGTAATACATTGCACAAGGCAACATTCACTCTCAGGTGTCTTTGTTTCTCTACAAAATATATCATCAGATGATACCAAATAAGAGAACGCACTTGGACCCATTATAGAACACCCCTCTACCCGCTCTGTAAAAAACGAGAATACACAAGAAGAAAGGAAAACTGTAAGAATAAAGGAAATTTTGCCATCTGTTAAAAATTTAGGTAAGAAACCAATGTAGAGGTAGCCATATCTTTGGTTAATAACACCTGACAGAGGAAACATTGCTCGATACTGGGGGGTTTACAACATGAAAGGAGACATGTTCTCCTAGTCCACAGCAATGAAGAAAATGTATTCGTTACAACGTGACATGCACATTTAATAAAACAAGATCACAGGGATACAATGCGAACGTTTACTGACTAACTACCAAAGCGCTTAGGGTATGGACAAACTACAAGCTCCTCAAGCACAAGTCAAACGAACTCTAATGTAATGACGTCATGTGTAAAATAGTAATTGCAACTAGTCAACAGGAAGCTCATAGACCACACGATTCAAGGGTGCGTATGAATAAAAAAGCAAGCGCATCATCAACTTTCACAACCCGGACAATGATATCATGCAATATTTTCCAAACACCTATTGGGTGATAGATAATGGGGCATGCACTACCGGCAAAAACTCCTAGTTTTTCAACTTTTGGGCTTCAACTTTATTTTTAGTGAAAATTTATTTATTATAACGCTGCTTAATACACTAACAGTAATATCTAAGCTTTTGATGTCTTTGATTATAACATTTCTAAGATATTTCTATAGCCAAAAAAATTATTTGTGACTGCTAATAAAGGCTCTCGAGGTACAACCGTATGGTAACATTCAACAAATAAGACCTTCCGTATATCTGGTACAAATAAAACCAAGATGAAATTGTTTTATGGATCTAAGTAGAAAATTGTGGGGAATCAAGGTAACATTTTACGTTGCATTTGAATGATGAAACGTCAAGTCCTTAATTTGTGACACTTCCTCATTTGTACCTCAGCAATAACAGCACAAAAATTGTCTTAAGGATATTGTCAACGAAGGGTATTGTTGCATAGCTTTGGAAAGGGACAACGCATACTTTTTTATATAGTCTCCGCAAGTAAATAGTAAGTAATATCTAATTTGTATTTCGTCTTTGTATGGCCTGCAAAAAACATTTTCTTTACATGTTCCCAATTTATAGTAAGTAATATTTTTATTCTTTTGTGATAAAAATTTACATTTTGCATTTGAGATAAAGTAAACTAGCCATGTTTTAGTGTAAATTCCTTTTAGTCTATTTTTATGCTTTCTGTTAAGCATCAGGCTGATTTCCATCTGCGCGTCATTTACATTAGGAAACAAGATCCAGAGCTCCACCGCCAGAAAGAGTTTGTACCAGATGTCAGTTTGTTTTAGTTTCCGAGTACGTCCGCAGTTCTCATCCAATTAAATCGTTTCGTGCTGTTATTTCGATCTTGTTAGTATTATACTTATGATGCAAGTTTCTGATGAGTAACATATGAGAAGACCTTTTCAACCTAACGACATGTCTTCTATCATCAGAGCAATCCTGGGATTTTGTACCACAAATAACTAATTCAAACATTATTTTCTAAACATGACATCAAAAGCAAATGTCTTATCTGAATTAAATAGGATGATGCGTTTCAGAAAGCCTTATCTAGTTTATGGAATTAATCATTGATATTTTTGAGTCGAAGAAACTTTTTTCTGAATCCTGAGAACATAGATCAAAACGTAAATCCTCTTAACACCATAGTTTAAATAGAACTATAACTACAAAAGTTAATCACCGCAGCAAGTTTGTAGTGTCGATTACATTTGTGTTGCTTGTAGAAGATTAATTTTAGTGGCTTAATTTGAGGAGAAAGTAAAGAACGAAACATACTCAAGGAAAAATACTACTTTGTTCTGTATTTAATTTTGATAAAATTCGGAATATTTTTTTTTTATTTTCATTTTTTTAGCTCTTAATTAATTGAAATGTGTCCACACACGACGCTTTTACGTGTAAATATTAAAATTACAAAAGCGTAAGTTTATGTAAGGTATGTTGCTCTGTAATGTCATTTTCAATGAGGAAAAAGCGGATGCTATAAAATGCTAGAATTTTTAGAGATGTACTTTGTCAGAATTGGCAAGTTATATTATTATAGAAATTTGCTTGCCAAGATGTACTTCGCTAGAATCCCCTTTGGAGAGTAGATACTAGTACCCTGACCCCTAAACCTAAGCCTAATTTGATTCCAGGAAAGAACATCAATGGTTAAAAAAAACCTTCTAGCAAAGTGCATCTCTAAAATTCTAGCATTTTGCGCGTCCCCAGGAAATACATAATCATGCATCATATGACAACTATATGTTCTCTTCAACACAAACTAAGTTACTTGCTAGAAATATTTTAAGTTTCTTAGCAAGCTGAACGGTTTTTCGAATAAGTTATCCACAGTATTCATGCTGATATTAAAGGAGTTAATATCTCACATATCGTTTCATTAGGAAAACTCAAGTTAGGGACTATGTGGCACTGGCATCGCTGATATCTTACTTTTATTGCATGATGTTTAAAGAACTAGCCTATCCTTCGGGCGGGTTACGTTGATTTCCTCCCTGTCCCTTAGCTGGGTCCGAAACTGATTTAATACACCTTCTGTACCCTGTCAAAATTTACAAGATTTCTACTACAAAATGTTGTGCCAGCAGACCCTGGGTACTACAAAAGACGGAACGCAATAATCTTATGTTTAAAGTAGGAATTTGGAGGAGAAGAAACCGATATGGGAAAATACTAAGAATTTAGTGAGAATTTTTGGCTGTTCCATGCTCGACCTGCACATATGGTCGAACCGCCACTGCCAATTACAGTAGTGCTGTTGAGATCAGGGAATTTGAAATAACCAGAGTTTAAATGATACAAGAGAAATAAAAAAATGTTTATTGGAAAAGAGTGTGAGATGCTGAGAGTTCATGTGGCAAGTAGAGAAATTGAGCAAATAATCATAGGGGGTTAGATTGCTTTGTTGGTAGCGCACACGCCACGAATGAGTGGGCCGCCAGTTTGCATCCGGCTGGTGACATTTTTTAAAGGCTTTTCAAATGTGATAATTGTGGTTTCTTAGGTATCTTTTTGCATTGGGATATTATTCTTGCCCCTATGTACCTTTATAAATAATAAAACATTGTAGCTCATTAAATAAGCTTATTAAATAAGAAAACTTTTCTTAAGTTATTAGTTCACCTTATCCCTTGTCATTTTTTAAATTACTGGTCTCTTAGTCTACTTATTTTCTGTGTACAATTGAAACTTTTGGCCGTTGGTCGACAAGAGTTTGCCTCACACTCCATGCATCACACTGCAGTTCTGGTAAGATCGTGCAGAAGAGGATTTGTTGGCGCTTTATTCCTCTCAGTTGGTCTAATTTCTATTTTTGCCACTTACATTCACGAGAGTAGTATGGACAAAAATAAATGGGTCTACATGACTATAGGACAAGCAATATGAAGAAAGTGCAACGATGAATTAGATGGAAGGAATACGTCGAAGTCGAACTCGAATAGAAGATCCAAAACGAGATTATGATAGTGTAAGACTGCTTAAATGAACAAGCGGACGTCATACAATAACTATTAGAAAACTGTGATTTTAACATGTTCTTTAAAGTCAGAGGCTCAAGTATTGAGTAGCTTTGACAAGTTCATATTGAGACATTAAACATGCTGTTAGAAAATCCATAAAAAAACAGCTTAGTTTAGATCTCCATGGTTGGCACCCATTCCCAAATAATCCCTACTGAGCTTAATAAAGAGTCCTAAACGAGAAGTACATCAGTATATCTACACCTGCTTTAGCAATCACCGTAATTCTGGTAAAAGTTTGGATTTGCTTATTTATGGTATAGTGTAGAATATGCATTTCCCTTTCTTGAATTTTTGTCAATGTATTGATAAGAGACTCTGAGTTCAGAGATATGTGCAATTTTGTACAGTAATCATAAGAAAACGTTTTTGTTTGGAAATAAAATGCAATCTTCCTACATGTTGGTGTTGCTACAGCAACCTTTTTTTTCTGGTGCTTGTTTCTTGTCATTCCTTGTTGAAGTTCAATTCTACTTGATACAACGCCGACATTGTCATCTTTCAAAGTACTAGATAATAATTTCTTCTACAGCACCAACGTTTGTGACTTTAGCAAGTTGTTGTAGCATTTGACAAGAATTACAAATGTAACAGAATTATTTACCTATTTGTGACATAAGACACATTCAGAATTCTGGTGTCGAAAGCGGCTGCTTTAAAATTCTTACTAAATTAGAATTTTTAGCTTTCAGTACTTTAAAAGATGTTGAATATTATGTCTCCTCCCTCCCTAAGTACTTGTAAAAATAAACCATCTATTACTATAATGAATCTTTTTATCTCATTACGAAATATCAAGGTATATACTAAATGTCTAGCAGTGTTCTTGTTTAGGTCTTCCGTTCCTATGCTTCACTTTATTCCGGTACACATTCAAGAGCTTGGCTTTCTTCATAAAATTTGAACCCAATCTCCTTCATGTGCTAGATTCAACTATTGAACCAGATCTAATATTTATAGCAGCCCAAAAAGCAACATCTCCGGCGGCTCATACCATATCCATATCCATTTCTCTCCCAATGTAGTCAAAATTGCCATATTGATTAGACACCACATCGTAGAAATATGTCATTCTAAAGATCAAGGAGGACGTGCTGTTTGTACCCTAGCAGTGACACTGTTCACCTTGCAAATCATACTTAAAGATATCGGTGACTTCCCCTAATATAAACTTCTTCCCTGTGCTTGGCGTGTGGTTAGAAATATCTTGCCTTAGAATATACTATGTTTAATTCACTTATCTCTAAATAAGACTGGATCGAGCTTCCCATTTTTTCCAACAGAGAATAAGTGTGAGTAACGATTCCTAGCCCCCATTAGTTAAAATACCGCGGGAAGGTCCGCCATGTTACATTGTTTATAAGCCTTGCTTGATGGGGACTAAAATGACCTGCAACGACTAACCTCGCTTTGAAACGGAAGATGCTCTATTCTGTGTTTTTTAGATAACGGTGGTTTAATTGTGGTGGGAAGGATTATAAAATTTAGTATTGACAGTCATTTATGTCCCAGCAATGTGTATCAGAACATCGTTTTTCTGCTTGTTGACTTACAGTTGTGCTGTAACCTTTAACTCGGACAATTTAGTTCCGAGGCACTACCAGTCTTCCGAAACTTTGGTAATGAAAATCTATGAAAAGAACCCCCAAACTTTGCAGCCACAAACTCTGTCAAATGGTAGAGGAATCTAAACAATACCACACTATTTCCATTTGCATTTGCTTCCATTCTAGTTCTCCGTTCCATTACCAACAAGATTCGTGACTTGAGACTACTGGACTCTTATCCGTAAGAGAAACGCCAATTTAAAAGACCTATTTTAACAAGTTAGCAAGATCTACTTTTAGAGAAAGTGGGTGACATATCCCCCAGCTCTCTCCCCGTGCTACCATTGATTGACAAGTTTTGCTATAGCTAACAGATGACCACTTGCCACTTTTCATATTTAAATATCAAAATACTCACAGAATTATAAGCACTCATAGCCGAGCAAATCTTACAAAAGGGTAGCCTGGATACGGTTAAAATGTATCAGAAGACCCCAAATATGTTCTATATCTAATATGCTATCTATATGTTATTTATATGTTATATCATATATGATATCAATATAACAAATATGTTTAATGATTGTTTGGAAACTCGTCATAAATCAGCTCAATAAATAAATGGTAGCTAGTAGGTAAATGAGTAGGTACTGTATCAAATTTTTTCAAATGCATTTTCCTTATTGCTAACAAACAGGCAAGTAGTCGAAGCTAAGCATTCAGGACGTATTGATAATGTAATGTAACATTTGTTCTGTGCGTCTAATGACTTCATGGGAATATATTTATATGAAAAATTACTTAAATAATGTCCTATTGGAAGAATAATAACATAAAAAATTACTTATATATATATATATATAACAACAAAAACAACTGGTCCCTCAAAGCCTAAGCTTTCGGAATATGTTTCCTTCTTCTGAAGTTGTATATAGATTTTAGCAATGGTTATAGCTCTGTTTTTTTAATTGAGTATCGAACTCTAAATCAGGGTACGCTGAACAGCAGAGTA
>JAAAKL020003390.1:0-23294 GCA_010016065.2 Carybdea cf. marsupialis auct. non (Linnaeus, 1758)
CATGCGTTTAACATATGCTTGTTCGTCTGCCAGGTCAATGATATCTGAACAAAATAGAAAATACATAATCAATGTCAAATAATGAATTTCATATCAAAACATTGAGCCTTAACATACTGTTACACGCAAGACTTCCAATGTTCCAATGGGCGCCAAAGGAACTTTCAAAACGGCTTACCAAGCTATGGGTCACAACACTAACTCTCAAATCGTTAACGTGGAAGTTTCGCTATTACTTGTCGATATCTCTCACCCATTAGATTTCTCTTTAGGAAGTCGTTGGGATCCCTTTACTAATCTTATCATCTAAAGTATGACAATTTCCTGTTTTAACGGTCACTTGGTTTATTCCCAATACGCATCTGCGAGCTTCTGTCCATCTCAATCTAGGTAAAATATTTCTAATTCTCTTCAGCCAATGAGGATTGGTGAAATCGAAAGTATCGTTTGCATCGTGTAAAAATGGAATACGTTTAATGCGAGGATCTTTCCATTGCAAGAAACAGTTTAGAGTCTGACCAAAGCCGTTTTATCTCGATTATACTGAGCAACATTCAATAAACTTTGGGCAGATTGATATGTACAATGCCTGGTCAAGTAACGTAGTTCAGGGATGCTACTTTTCAATATTATGCAGAACTGGATTTTGATCACCGATATTTAAAGAAGACTGGATCGGGCTTCCCATTGCTTTCCAACAGCGAAAAAGTGTATTCACGAGCACCGGCCTCCCTCCATCACTTAAAACAGCGCGGGAAGGTCCCGTATTTATTACGTGACATTGTTCATAAGCTTGGTGTGATGGAGACTGAAATTGCGTCCAACGACTGACCTCACATTGAGACGGAAGATGCTCGATCCAGTTTTTTTAGAGATCCAGGGTTCGAATCCAGTTGGTGAGATATTTTCTATTTCCCTTGCCTTCTTTCAAAAATCATCATTACATATCTGATCTTCTTGACAAATCAATGGAATACCACCCATTTACCGTTTGATAGACTTACAGTGCGGCTACTAGACCAACATGCAACAAGTATATACTTTCCCTTCCATCCCAAGAGACACGCAATCAATGCCTATCAACTTTTCTGTCTCCTTCAATTCTGAAAATTATTTTCAAAATAAAAGAAAGAGACTTGGACATTTTGATGTCGCAGATATTATTACAGATCCTAGCCTTAACTTGGAAAATTGAGAACTTAGCTTGAGTAAATATACTTAATTGTATCCATGAATATAGAAAAGCATCTAAAAATGCAGAAAATACACATACCATTACCATCGCATCTGCACCTCTGTTTGATACACTCAATCAACACTTTGTACTTGCAGTTAGGATTGAAAATCAGTGAGTCTCCATCTGTAATAATTTAAATTGAAAAAAACGTAAACTTATATTATACTATTAAGAATGGAATTGATTTAACAAATATTAAATTAAGGCCTTTCACGGGCACAGAATACAAGAGTTTGAAAAAAATGTACACTTTTTTACATACGTTTCTTGTTAAATAGTGAAGAATGGAAAAATAGCGATCTTGTGCGCATAACAAGCGCCCAAGGGTAAGATTATAATTTGTTAACAAAGTGATTTAGTTCCTGAATATCTTTCATTAGCATTGAATCGTTCTAACCGGAGCAATACACTCGATCACAACGCTTCTTACTGCCAGATGGCATAAAGAATCAATCAACTACAAGACTAGTTCATCAAGATTAAATATTTTCAGCTACAACTTTCTATTTTGAAGAAATCATACATGCCCATGCAGATGAAACATTTGGTATTTCTGAGATTAATGATAATACAATTTTAAGATTTTGTTCTGTTTCGAATTTAAGTACTTCTCATCTTGACACTTCTAACTCTAATGTCAATCGCCATCTTCTCGAAAATTTTAAAATCTTTTGGTCTGTAATTACATCTATTTTTCTGTTTACTTTTTATTTCTACTCAATACCTTGATTAAAGGATTTAGAAAAAAGTCCTAGGAAGACACCCGCCTCTTTAACCGTTCCAGTCAGAAATAATGTAGTTGGTTAATGATACTTCAAGAGCTTCGTATGTACGTCAATGGCTCGTGATAATGATAACTTAAAACTTACACGAACTTCTTTGATGACAAATAGTGAAAAATGTTCTAGTAATATATGTCCCTAGTCAACACGTAGTCTCCCAATATTCCACCTGTGGACATGGACATCCACCTCTTCGCAATTCCGAGACTAACCTCCTTGCGTTATGTGACTTGACAAACAAAGGAGTGCCATTCCACCCATCACTCGGTGCATATGCCATTGAAAGTTGAGGAACATTATTGAGAAAATACATTTTAGATTGCTAAGAATGTTATTTTCGTGCTTTATCTGGGTCAGTTGATGTAGAACACACCAGGATAGGTGGGTCACTGGTCCACGTCCCAATGATGACACATTTCTACAGAATCGTTTTAAAGAGGTAACATTTTCAACCCGCTCTTCTTAATGGTTTTGCAAGAATATACAGAAACTGAGAATTCAACAAGTGAAAGTGTGCATATGAAACGGAAAGTTACAAAACTACAGTCAATGGTGCAGTATGACGATATGAAAGGATATGATATGGTCTTTAACTAGTTCGATACTATTCCACTCTTTTCAAAGTGTCAGTATTTAAAAAGGTAGATGCTCTAGTTGTAACGTTCTTCAATTATCATAAAACACTGTTAGACTTTCTATTCTTAGGAATATGACCTCCTCCTTTCAGAAACGAGGCACCAAGAGTCACTTGAGTTTTTAGGACTCGCAGACGTTAAAGCAAATCAGCACGTACCGAAGAAAAGTTGTGATGAAAACCGGTAATTAACACATCCATTTTCAGCTTCAATAGAGAGTCCCTTACAGATGAACGTGAAGTAATATGTTGTATTGAAACTCCATAGGGAACATTTGAAGGTCACACAGTGCAAGAGGTGGGAAAAATACTATGCCTTAGCTAGAAAATAATACACAGGCACTAGGTCTTAAGATACATAGCTCTCTGGAGGGGAACAAGAAACAGCCTCACCATCAAAATGAGCTAAGTAACTCTGCCCCTAAACAGGCAGGAGCTAATCTTTTTCTAAGGTTCCCTTCAAGATCAAAGCATAAATTTAATTTTCTGAACTGCCATTCTCGTTTCCCATGAGTACGGACATTCCTGGCATGATTAGGGTTTTCATCGCCAATTTACTCTGTGTTACGTTATCGGTTCTTGCTTTATCTGACAGATTAAAACGTAAATATACATGAGTTTCCGTTGAGCGATTAGGGCTTCCTTGTGATCGTCTTCTATCATTTAAAAATGGTATTTACAATGATGTCCTTTTGGGTATTACCATGAATATGCATCACGTACAATAATAAAGAAAAAGAATAGATATGAAAGCAAGACTTGATAAGAAGTGTTGCCGCTTCACTGCTCTTTGGAGTACCCAAACGTCTTTTCGGTGTCAAATATTCTTGAGTAGCAAGGAAAGCGGCTGGTTTTGTCTGCTTTTGATCAACTAATTGCTTGAGTAATGATGCAGAAAACAAACTTATATTGTTCATTTATGAGGGCTTGGATCATTTGACCTGCAACATAATCTGTACATCCTCGCAAAGCCCCATTTCCATCCCGAGCTTTTTGTCATACGAGAAATATTTTGCGATCACGTACACAATCGCACTTTCCATTCCTAATCCTGAAACACGACCGAAGTACAAAAACACGTTAACGGGAGCATGCAGGTAATATAAATTTAAGGAGGTGAAGGCTCCTGTTCTGTTACGTAGACTGCTGCATAGAAATACTAATATTGATGAGTCCTTACTGAATCGATACTCCTTCAACAAAGGGTTCTGGTAAGATTTATTTGCTTTATGACTCGTCGTGAAGGGCCAAAGACGTTCAATATATTTTTTTTTAAATCAAGAATATAAAAATCCTCGACAAGTGTCTATAATGGACAAACGTTCTAGTGAAGATTTGTTCATTTTTAGTAAAGACGTTGGGCTGCACAGACAAACCAGGCTGACTTAGAATCGTCTTACTTCTTGACAAATTTTACGTGCCTCTGCAACACTGCCCGTTTGCCAATTTCAATTAGCTATGAAGGCATTCAGCGTTCTCAAATTCAACTATGAACTTAAACGTTGTGAGGCAGCCTGCGAAGAAATTCGCTGTCATTCAGGAAGACAAATAGAAGACAAGAGCAGACCGTAGGCCTATGTCCAAACACTTACAGATATTTTGCCCGGTTCCCAGATATTTACAGATTATTTACAAATATTTTTGCCAAAAGTTTCATTGCCATCGTCCAGTGCTTCATGCGACTCCAGCTAATCAAAATGTTTGTGTCAAATTCCATACTTGCTGTTAAAATAACATAAATATCTAGAAAATTAACAGACCCTATCGTCAATACCGTTCAAGAATAATTGTCTATGCTTTTCAGGAAGAATAATTTCATAAACCTTTACTAGCAGTGATAATCGATATGCCAAGTAGTAACAATACGATGGTTTCATCATGTATTTGTAGACGTGTTGATTCTCGGAGCATGTTTTCATGAACTCTGATTGGCTAGCGTTGATGAATGCAATGAAAGCAGGTCTACTAGTTTGTCGATCTTGCTCTCAGAGATTACAGCTAAAATTATGTTAACACGCATGTCCAGACACAAAGTCGATCGCAAAAACTTGTACTCTCGACGAAAATGTCTGAATTGAAATGGGGCTTAATAATAGAAGCTGAACCATCAGACTGCCGATCATTTTGCGCTTACAGTTTGGCATGGAATCCCAATGAGCCGCCGTGGTCTAGTGTATAAGTACCTTGCCTTCAGTTCAAGAGGGTCTGGGATCAAATCCCGGAAGGGTAATTGGTGACGTCAGAAAGGAGATTCGGTCTTAAAGTGCTCTATTCTCCAAACAAGTATCATGTACATGGGTACCGCCCTAGCCCCTGCAAAGGCGAGTGCACGGCGTTAAAACCGCAACATCATTGAAAACCAACTTAGATGACGAAGTACAATACATCGCTACAGGTTTTTTGTGGTGGCAAGTTGACCCTTTCTGTTTATGATTGCATGACTATTCTATTACAAACTGCATAGAAATGTACATATCTACGGGATCCGTGTTGGTCTACATTATCTTAATCAACCTTTCTAGATACAAATTCTCAAATGGGAGACACTCGGTGTCTCTTGTTCCTTTGTCCTGTAAATAAATATTGTGCACAGAGCATTACGAACGATTGGATGCAGCTTTGAAACGTTCTGAGACGTTCCCTTGCTAAAAGAGGAATATAGTCAGGAGAACAACCTTGGATGATAATTCCTCAATTACTATTCTGGAGGTAATATTCCACAAGAGATACTTGGGCAAAGTGATAATTGTTAATAAAACATAGTTCTAATACATAATTTCTCTGTTATGAGTAGCTATTATAATTTCGTGCATGTTACACGAGTAACCTCACCTACTTTTGTATTCCCCATACTCTTGTCGTTAAGTTTGATCAAATTCAAGTTAATGCTTGAAGTTCTCCTTATGTCTCAGACTCTTTAGTCGTTTTAACCTAACTTTCCGACAACAATTAACGATAGTCACTACAGCAAATTTGACTACAACTAATGCACGACGAATTTCTTTTTGATTCATGATGACTTTCATCTTCAATGCCTTAATATTACGAAGGATCTGTATGACTCGTCTTGAGTCTGCGTCACGAAGGCAGGAAAATCCAAAAAAACTTTTTGGAAGATCGCTTAAGCGCTTCATGCCATGAATTATGTAATTCAGGAAGATATTACAAAGGGATATACTTGAGTGCCCTAGATACAAGTACCGACACAATAACAGATTGATTTGTTAAACCTGGGTACCGAAGCATAACTGGCAAACTTTTCTGTGCGAATCTAATATTAGATCTTTCCAAACATGGCAAAATTATGTAACCCAGACATACTGGTATAGAAGCGATGCTTTTGAGTTAGGAATATAGCTAAACTCGAAGTTAAGTTCAGTTAAGTTTTGATTTCACTTTCTGTATTGCTTATCTTGATCCCAGTGACATGGGATATCATTTTTGTTTCAATGGCGTGTTATTTCAATTATCCCTGGTTTCATCTAATCAAAAAAAGACAGAGAAGAGAAGAAAGATGCGTTCTACGCATGCGTCGATGTTTTTGTATTCCTCCTTATGTACCATACTTAAGACACAACTTTCTTCACAAAAAAGAAAGACCTTTTTAGAAGAGAGAAGTTGCGATGGTAAAGTATGGAATACATCATTTCAAATCCTCTCTTACAAGAAACTTTGTAATTTTCAATGGGCTTTGGATAGCACCTTCTGCTATGTTTTTAAGGTTTTTCCATTAGTGGTGTTAATATTCTGTAATATTATTTTTCATTGTAACCTACGCTTTTATACAAAACATTATATAAAATCTATCCTAATTCTAGGCCATGCTCATTATATCGGATAGGTTTTCACTTCGTTTTGTTCTCAGTAAAACAGCATTTGAAAACTAATTCGTTGTACAACGTATTACTTTTAAAACGCCGCCCCGCGACGTGAAAATCACTGCGGAGTGACCTACTTTGTATGTGAACAGAAGGCCTATCCGCGGTGCTTTTCAAGTCGTTGTGAATATCAATCCGATACAGCGTGAACACCACCTTAGTTAATGTTTGTATCGATGTAGTGTCTTGAAAAGAATAGATCGGGAAGCTCCGGCAAAATGAAATTCGCCTAATGTATCTTCAAATTCTGTAGTAGCAACAATCTGTTTAAGAAATAGAACATGTTAATAGAGCGCACGCAGCCAATGCGTGGGTCACGGGGTTGAACTTCGCTGATGACATATTTTCTATTTCTCTAGCATCTTTTCCAAAATGAAAGAGCAATAGCTTATTCCTGAATTTGCCATAGGACGACAGGACCGGCTCTCCGGACCCCTAACGCCTAAATCGGAAGACCTCTGTTGATAGCAGTACTTTTTGTTTCCTGACCCCACCTCCAAACGTTTATCCCTTGCCCTTGTTTACTGATGACCTTGGCCTGGAATGCTGCCAAATAACATAAAATCTGACACCTGCAATTCAGAATTATGCTTTACTGGAATAAAGAACAATCTGCCAACGACCTCTGTTATCAGTGTTGGGCGCTGATCAAGAGATGGCTCGTCACAGATGAGGATTCCACCTGCTCTCAATTATAATAAGTAGTTTTCTCGATTGATTACAAATACGCTCTTCTACTTCCATCCCAACTCAATGCTACCCACTGGCATTAGCCAGCGCAATTTTCAATGTTATGTCGATAGGTGCCCATCGCAAATAACAGGGTAGAAGAGCTTAAACTACATTACTGCATATGATCTATATAACTGTCATTTGCTGGTATGAGAAATTTCCTGTCTCGAGTTAGGTTTGCAATGTCAGGAGGAACATTTTGGGAGAGATATTAGATTATCAAGGCGTCTATTCTGCGTTGTATGTCATTACGAGGATCCAACATGTCAATCAAGCAACATTTACCCAGCAATCATATTACTGGACAAAGGAATTTCTTCACAAAATATTCGCACCTCCATAACGTCCGTCAAGAAGAGCCAGTTATCAGCAGATCACGGTCAGATCCTTGTATGGATAACCTGTCTTATGCAGTCAATAGCTACACTATAAAAAATAGTAATTCTTCTAAAATGCGCCTTAAATATCCTTATGTGATTCTTAAATATATCTTGAAAAAGAATAGTGTTTTATGGAGCAGAGCAGAAGAATGATTACTTAAAAGTTTAAAATTTTGTATGTTTTAAGTGTTCAATTTCACGATTCTTTTATTTAACATGAAAAATATCAACAAAAGGACGTCTGATATTTATCACGGTCATATATATTAGATTGTAGGGCTTTTAGAAATTTTTTATTACATATTATGAACCTGAGGGTGATTCTTAAATATTCTTAAATTTTGACGAATCTGAGCCTCGTGTTTCTTATAAAAAGAATCATTGTTTGAAAAACAGTGTATTGTTATAACTACGCCAATATTAGAGCCCGGGCCACCTCCGGTACGTGCTATGTTATAGTGAAGCTGCGTAATCAGTAAGTCCCACGTTGTGATCTGGAATGCTTTTTAAATAGGAATGATTTCAGAAGACTAATGTGTTGTTGTTTCTCACACCTTTATTAAAAGGCTATATGCGCGTATGCTATAAGTTATTACATTCTGCGAGATATACCAAGCAAACAGCCAACGCTCAGAAACACAACCAATTCCGAGATTAGAGCTACTAGGCATATTTTAGATCATAAAGCGACAAGAGATTATTAGTGATTCGTGTAATAAAAATCAAGGGGACTTATCGAAAAGATTAGAATAGCAAGAAAGTATTTCAGCATGTTAGGATACTATTTTTGAATAGACTATTGAAACATATATGCACGCGCAAATGGGAGATTAGTGTGAAGAAAGGAGCGAGAGGACAAGACTACACTGCTCTATTCAGAAGAGGATCTTTAGTTGCTGTAACAAGACTCAACTTACTTAAGCGTCTAAAATCACTTTAGTTCCTTGATAATATCTTAAAGTTTGTGGGATCCAGTCGGAAAGTGGTAAATCTAGTACATGGTTCTTGATCGAGGGCCCGAGGAGTTGCCAGTCCGTTTACAAACAAGGGACATCACTTATCTTTAATTTCCCCTCACGAAGGTTTCATTATAATGTTGTGATGTACTCTCACATTACGTTTGCCTCTATTTGTCATTAGCTCGCTCTTATAGTGTGGCTAATATCCAGGACTGCCATCTTGACGAGAAAAATAGTGTACATTCCTCTACCGGAATATTTTGTCTGCTCTTGACATCGGAGAGATGATCTGCTGGGTCGCAAAAGTAAACACACTTTTTATCGTAGAAAAAAACCTAATCGGACAACCACCTTGCAACTTCACTGTGTTCAAAGTTTCAGCTAAATCGCATCACATACAGCTCTAAGTCCTTGCACTACAGGGTACTGCCTAGTTAAACATTTTGGCAATTCTCGAATATATTTATCAAAAAATGATTTTCTAGTACCATTAAGTAGGGTTCCTATCGGAAAGTTTGTCCCACGTACTAAATTGTTACATTCCAACCTTAGGAAGCAATGTTTTTCTCATACTCCTGCGTCATCTCTTGGCATTACTATCCTTGTTCATTTCCGTTCCTTGGATAGTTAGCAAAGCAGAAAGTAACGTTTGTATGCTGTAACAGATTCCTCAGTTAGTGATATATCGCATTTGTTTTAAATTTTTAACATTTCTGTCTTCGATACTGAGATGGACAGAGGACAACATCAAGCCCCGCGTATTCCCCATCTGCTTATGAGAAGGTAAGTTATACCCATTTCATCAGCAGAGGGCGTAGCCCAACAGCTATGAAATGAACCTATATTTAACAGATCTATAAAACTACCGCGCAAACTATATATTTATGAACACTCCAAACCAGTGATTATCAGTGCGCGTTGAAAAAATGTTTAAATTCGTATCGATCATCTTTACGAGAATTATTTTACTACAACAATAGTAGACAAATAGGTGAAATGGAGACGAAGAGCCCATGAGAATTGGATACTTTGATGTTGTTTTCCTTCCTTTTTGAAATCTTGCAAATATTGAACAAATATCGTAATATTTGATATTTAATTCCTTTTTGTTGATTCAGCTGCCAAACGCATTAGCATCAAATAAAGAATGATCAACCTAACATAAAATTTGAACAAGACAAGATGATTTTATTGCTGATGTCAAAGACAAAGCAAAGTTTTCACTGCGTGTGATTTTCATTAAGAAGGCGGTGAAAAGAACGATGGCGATGAAGATCATAGTGGCCATATTGATGAATATGATAATGATGATGATGGAAATGAGGATAATGATGATGTTAACGATATTGACAAAGTCAATGCTAACAAAGAAGAAATTATATGAAAGCAACTATCTGTTGTATAGGGATAAGCTCGTTTCACTAAGCGACTGTAAATAGCTAGCGAAAAGATACAAAGCTAAAAACTTCTCGTATATCGCTTATGAAATTCTTAAAAAGTTACATCTAAAATTTTCTTGTATCTGCGTTGACGTCAAATGCTCATACACATCAAAATCTCTTCATCGGATTATGAACAAATTGTGTAAGTCTCTGTGCTATAGAAGTTAAATTTTGTAATAAAAGCCATTATAACTCAAGTTCCAAAAGTTACCCATTTTTTGATAAGGTGCATTTTTGAGGTGGAGAAAGTTTGAGCTACAGCTCTCAATCTTACTTAAAACTCAAAAAGATCTTAGCCAAAGATGGTTCCTTGACAGTCTCACACAATCCAACGAGTGGATCGAAGCGAAACTGGTGCCATCTCCACCCATGCTATCCTAACCAATACATGGATCATGGTAACACCATGCCCTACCAATGAGGTATTATAAATGTCTGTCACCGTTTTTGAGCCTTGAATTTGCCTATGTGTCAAGTCTCTATAGTCCTAGTTTCTTAGCAAGCGATGATTAGTTGTTGAAGATCGAATTCGTGTAGATATACAACAGATTGTAGGAATTGTTTTAATTTTGTGTATACAGCTAGACCTACAAATTACCCTGGAGCCGTCAGTCCTTAGTGACCGGCCCGTCCGCTTTACTTTTGGTACCATTTTTTTTCAAGAAACGTGAAACATTGCTCCATTCTGCTTGTAAACATATTTTTGAGATGTCGACTCTAGAACTTTGAAATATTTACCAATAAGATTTGTTTTACTGAAAAGATTACACATTATATCATCATAGAAAGCATAACAGGTTGGAAATTTAGAAAACTAAGCGACAGTTGTGGAGGGAGAGGAGTGCGCTTATTCGATGATTACCAATAAGAGCATAGCTCTGTTTGTAGTCATTTGGAAACTACAGTATTCAAATAGGAACCTCAAAATAGAACGTTACAGAAATTCCATTTCGCGGTTCCGAAATCGGGCACGTTCAAGAAAGCTGAATCGCCAGACCAATCTCCCATTTTTTGAAAAATGTGTTCATGTTCGAAAGGCGAAATATCGAACATTTTTGACGTCAGTAACACCACAGACACATGAATCGCGACAGGGCATAAAACTTCATGGCGGCGATAGTGTATTAGTCTGCTACATGATGATAAACACTACGGTATGTCTCTTGTAAATAAAGATATCTCTGAATTGCAAACATATTGAGTTTCGCATTATCATCGTACTAAGAAAGCTAAATCTTATTTTAATTTCTTTGGAAACCGAGGAAAGACTTCCGACGACGATATTCTACAAATGACAGAAGTTACCGTTAGAACAGGCCAATTGATGTCTTGACATAAGATCTGGTTTACGGTGATTCGTGCTATCGATACACGTTCTCTTAGATTAGGAAAGAAGTTGATTGTAATCTTTTTACCCGCATTCAATGTTATTTGAATTCAATATATGAATTATAGTAAAATAAAGATAATTATAAATCTCTACACACGTGCCTACATATGATATGGTTAGTAATTTATCTTCCTCAAAATACAGGCGTGTTGAGGGTTTCTCTTGCAGACCACAAACTGCCCATCCAAGTATCGTTATTCCAAAGTTTATCATTAAGAACTGCTTAACGTGTCACTGAGTGCAACAAGGCATTTCAGAACTAATGTATAGGATAGGCGAAAACGTGGACCACTCTCTAATTATTCAACGGCAGGACAATGCGCGGTTTTTAAAGATGTTTGTACTGGTTCAAAGGGGTACTACAATAATGTTGGTTTACAGATCTGTTTTTGTGACCACATGGATTATGAACCAGTATTTTCGTTTACCCAAAGTCAATTCTTAAGGATTTAGGGAGAAGCAATACAGTCTGTCACGAATGTTAAGTAAATTCGCAATTTACTTACGTCGTATAGGTCTTTTAAAGGAAGTGCGGAGGAAATATTCTCCCCGCCCCCTCCCAACTGTCTCATGTGGCAAGCAACATGTCCCTCGAATCTATTTATTGACTGATTCTGATTTAACGACTTCTCTACGAAGTCTATTACAGCATTCTTTTATATGCATATTGACCTAAGAAGAACGTATTTACATCGAATTCGATGCAATGATGGAAAGGTCCTCGAACGTGAGGTGCAGATAACAATAACAAAGCAAGCTGAAACAAACCTAAAGTGGTGATTTGCATTACTTTCCGTCCATTCTCCTATGGACTCCGTATACTTCTATGAAAGAATGTTGATAATTTAGGGTCCCCTGACAAAGGCCCTGTACTACCGATGATCAAAGAAGGCATCATATACCTGTGAAACTCAAGCCGGTGACACGACTGACCTTCACGACAATTAGCAAGATTCCTAAATATTGATACTCAAGGTTAATTAAAAGTAAAAGAGCTAACAGTTGATAGCAACCTAAACTGATATCAAACTCGAAAATAATTCAGTAACTTTCATCTATTACTCTTAACGTTACTGGTAGCATAGAGAAAACCAGTTGTAGATTTTCAACGTAGATGAAGCTTAGTACAGAATAAGAGGTTTAACGAAGCAGTTGAAAACGATTGCTCACTCTTAAAGACCACTATAGAGCCCAGAAATATAAACCGAAGATTAACATTGGAAATGGAGATATTGGATTATCACTTACTGTGATACACCTGCCGCCCGAAAACATCAGCTTATTTCTAGCCACCACTGTCAGCAAAAACGATAGGCACTTCCTCATGTTATTTCTTTTTGCCAAGAACATTTTTTACATTCTTTCCCAATTGTTTTGTAGGTTCAAAGAGAGACAGAGAGAGAGTAAGAGGTCCTCAGAGCAGGTCGGAGGGTTTAATGAAACTCATCAGTCATCAGTAAGCTTAGCGAGATAACTGAATGTACAGATAGTGATGTTCATGCTAGGAACTGATTTCATTTCTAAAATGAGACATGGACCTTCCAACGTCACGTGCTTACAAGAGTATACTACTGTAAAGATTCTTTAATAAGTCATCATTTTCAGTTTGTAATCCGAGATCGTTAATGCTTACAATCATCTTTCTATTACTTCACTCAAGTTTCCCATCGAGTTCAAGATTCTCGCTTAACGTTAGGATCGAGATTTTAGTTCTTTTCTCCCTTCTGAGCTTGACATCCGTCAAACGATATACCGCTATCACCAACAAAGCTTATTTAAAGATCCTCTTAATTGACAAGACGATTAATTTGACACAAATTACCCTGTTCTAATAACAAGCAATGAAAAGCTGTGCGATGCATATCTGACGAAGAAACACGCTGTGAAACTCACCTCCAAAGTGTACAGTTATAAACATGGCTATCCTCTTGAGATATGATCATCAGCTACTAACACATTCCGCAGCCAGGAAGTTCAAATCAGTTTTAAGAACCTTACATCCATTCGAGTGCTGTCATATTTACAGACCATGTTGGTGCAAGGGCGAAATCTCCGAGACACTTCTTTGTTCTGATTGGACAATAAGTCCTTCAAGTTGCTACGCAACTATCAGATGTTGTCACTGCTTTCCTTTTTAACTTCAAAGTTTGGCTCATCAACCAGAAGAGTCCCTCCCATATTTTAGCAACTCAAATGTATTTGAAACATTATAACATACAATACCGAGTTGTGAAAGAGCGCATTTGGTAACTTGGGTATCATGTTTCACTGAAAGTCTGAAACACGATAGATAACACTGAAATTGGCAGACGCTTCGTCTTTGTTTACATTGAATGACATCAGTTGGGAAGCTGGTATCTTCGGATACTTGTAAAACTTATTCTTATTGTAAAAGAACGAAGGCGTTAATCAAAAGCTTTTATCCTAATAGTACTGAAAGCATTGCTGTTAAACAAATGTAAAGGTGTCAAACGATTAATTCCCATTTAAAACTTCGCCATCACGAGAACACAACGATGACTTGCCTCAAGGAAGTGGTTTTCACGACTCTCATTACGTCTTACATCTGCTTTCATTCATATACCATTCGTATGCATGGTCTGAAGCAAAAGTGAGTGGTACTTTGAAAAGGTCCTGCTTGAGTTCCATTCAACTTCCTACGAGCTTTACACTCCTGTATTGCATACGCTTTTACTAGTGCAGACTACAGCGGAGCCACGTTTCACTCATGCAGATATACTATTGCCTATCCACAAAATCGATTGTTTATTAAGGCGAGACCTTGGACTAGTTAGCAAATTGCGTATTTTCTTAATTTTGCTCAAGATAAGGTTTGAGCCACCTGGCAAAACAATTTCTGTCTATGCAAATAAAAAGCTTTGAAATACATTTTAGTTCATAAATAAAATCCTTCTTTTCCTAACGCAGCAGCCCATGTGCGTAGATTCCGCCGGGGACGGGGGACTCGTCCCCCTCACTTTGCATTATAGGGAACAACATCTGCTTTATCTCTCCCACGTTTGGCCTTAGAAATGTCAATTTGTCCACGTTTAGTCCTTATGCCCCTCTCCAATTCTTACAGCGATCTGCGCCCATGCAGCAGCCTACTGCTAAATTTGCAGAATCCTTTGCCTGAGGACTGACCATCGTTCCAGAGCCCATTCCACGTTGGGGAACTAAAGGCTATTGCTCCTCATCTTTACTGACACATCCATAACTTTTACATTTGAGTACAAGTATCCTCAACAAGAGAAACCTGATGTATATTTTATCCCATTCGCAGTTGTGTGACCTGTCTTCTCGAATTATGGTAGGGTGGGGGTGAGGGGTGCAAGGATTTATCAATTTAGCACACCGTACTAGGAAGATACATCCTTCTTTGAGAATTGGACAATTGCAAAAAGTTGTCCTCTACAACTACTGCTATTACAGGCCCAGATTCAGACTTTTGAAAAAGATTGGAGCGCTTCTTCGAAGCTTTAATGCAGATGTAATCACTTAAGTCTTCGTCACTGTTGTATACTGTGTTATAAAATCTTGATGGTGAGACATCATGGAACCACAGGAATGGAACCCACGGTCCCCACGGTTGTGTACAGTAGGATGCAGCCCCTTACCCACAAGGGAGAGAAATTTGGAATCTGTATTGTTTCGAAATTACGCACTACAAAGTCTCTTTTGACAACGATTCCTCACGTGCAGAAGTAAAAGTCACGAGCAGATGTCAGAGAAATAGGGGGACAAGTGGGTCAGTCCCCCAATGGCCACGCCACTAACTGGACTTCGATACCTATTTCAGGAATAGAGTTTAACCGTGCCCTACTACCTGTGACGATTGTATGAAGTTGAAAAAGACACTATACCAACACCGACGAACCCTTACTATGACACTTGTACTACAATTTACACTAGCAATACAAAAATTCTTGTGAATGAAAATTTACTCTGCATTTTGTTGATACAAAATTTTTATCTCATGGTGGAGGAAGCACATTTTACGTGTGTAGGAATCTGCTACTTGAGAACTGTTATTACACACTTATTAATGTATTATTTACCAGCTATTTAGTATGATCTCGATACTCTTCCGTTATCTCCCTTCCCCCTCCACCTTGAATTCGTTGACAATGACTTATTGCAACCAATTGATGACAGTAGACGACATATCTGGATAAGGTGTATCAAACCCTAACCGGAATCCAAAATTTAAAGAGGGAGGGGGGGATGTAAATAAAAATTACTATGATCTTCTATTGCTGCCAGAGAGGAAGTGCTCTAAAAATTTAAATTTTCATATACTCTGGCAAACGGGTTCAGATATTGTAAAACTATATACTGTCACAAATGGCCCTGTTCTAAACAGTTTGTCCTCATAAACATCAACAACGTTAGGCCATCATTAAGAGATTCTTTTTAGAAATACCTATTACAATTTCACTGCTAATCAGTACGAATTGCCCTGCACTGAGTTAATAGATTAAGTCCTGGTTTTCATACTTGCCATTCTCATCCTTCAAGAGAGCTTTTTCTCTGAATTTGTCATTTGAATTTAGCAATATGTCAAGTATAATTGAGTAAATGATGCCTTCTCAATATCTAATAGTGGAAGCAAAAAGAAAAAGAAGATCCGATTTACCCATATGTTTGGCAAAACAGCTGCCCGAAGAAGCCCTATTGCGTCACATTCTGTAATACTGAAGCAGCATGGGGAACACTGACAGTCTTGTAGGACAAGAATTTGGACGACGTAAACAGCAACGAAAAATACTATAGTTCTCTACATACGAAACTTTCCTTTGACGAAGATCATCGATCAACTTTGATCTACATGTCATTTCAGTATGTTTCCGGTTTTCATCCTCAATCGTGCCATTAAAAATTAGCTATTTTCTGAAAGGAGATCGTAAAAATTTAATTCTGGTAATCAGTCCTTTAACATGTCAGTTTTTTGTAAGAAAGCATTGCTCCTCTGTACAAATAATGCGTATGTACAAAAAAGAGTTTATTGAATATGCAACGTCACAGGTGACAGTCACAGGTGACAGTCACAGGTGACAGTCACAGGTGACACTGATGTTACCTATCCGCCTTGAATCCATAGCCACATAAGGTCTGCACCTTTTCCTGTCTGCAGCTGCTATCCAAGCCTCTGTCCACTTGTTCCACTTTGCTTTTTTGTCTCTCTCTTTCTACTGTTCTCTTCCATGTCGTTTTGGATCTTCCCCGTGCTCTTCAGCCCTCAGACGTCAATGTGTGGCCACTGCTTGGCTCTTTGAGTAGAGTATGGCTGATGCATTTTCATCTCCTGCGATATACCTCGTCATTAAGCAGCTTCGTGCCACAGACATGCTTAGGTTGTCTCTTGATCTTTCCATATTATCTCGGCTACTCTTCTTAAACATTGGTATTGGAAGACGTTAGAGAGCTTTTTGACTCCGTTGCTCAACCTTCCATATTTCGCAACCACACATGACGATTGGGGCGACTAATGTCTTTGAGACCCTGATCTTTTTGCTTCTGCCTGTGCGACTGGAGATCGATGCCTGGTTCAGGCAAACAAATGATGCTTTTCCTTTAGCTTTTTTCCTTTATTTCTTCGGTTCACTGCTTACAAGCTACGAACCAAGGGTCTCCGTAAGTGGTGCAACGCACGATGCTTTGCGGCTAAGATAAGGTTCCATACCAGCGAGGGAGAAAAATTTGGGACCTCTGCTGTTTACACAGCGTCATGATAAAGCCCCTCCGCTTGAGGTGAATACATGGGGCTCGATTTTTTGAATTTTTGTGTTAGCTACCCCGACTTCAGTGAAAAGTGAGCTAGTTTCAGGCTTCGTTGGCTAGAGAAAGAATGCTGAGCCAGTGTCGAGTCTTGTGTTTGCAGAAGCTTGTAATTAGCAAACGTAAACAATAAAACCTACGTAAGGTACTCGCGTAGAACAACTAATAAATCAAGACTTGTTGAACCTTCATTTTAACTTCGTGACGATAATCATCATAGCATTTCAAGTGTTGTATTGCCGAGGAGGGCCGCTTTTCTGATCCTGCGCACTGATTTCTGAAAAATAGAGGATCGCGCTTCCCATTGTTTTCAACAGCGAAAATGTGTGGTCACGAATACTAGTCCCCAGAAGTTAAAAATTACACGGGATTGGCCACCATGTTACGTAACATTGTTTATGAGCTTTGTTTGATTTGGAGTGAAATGGTCTCCAACGACTGATCTCACTTTGAGACGGAAGATGCTCTATCCAATGTTTTGGAGACCAGTGATTATGCGTAGTAACTCGAGAAGAACAGATGCTATAATCATAGATATAAGAGGGTCTCTTATTTCTATGGCTACAATCCATCTTTGCAAAATGGTTTTATTACAGTAGCTTTCTATCTATGATCATAATTTTTACATAATCAAAGGGTGACACAAAAATATTATGTTTTCCCACAAACATCGATATATTTTGGTCCCAATCTTTAGTCTATACCTTCTTAAAATTCGTTCTTATGGCTCCCTGTTTAAGGTAGGAGTTCATCGGCGCAAACGAAAGATTTACATTTTCCATAGAAAGACACGGTAGCCCTGCCAGCGTAGGAAGCTTGCAGTTGGTACTGGTCCTTACAGCCAAACGTAGTCACAAGAAAACACGAAAAAATTTACAAAACTATATTATAAAAGGTCATCAAAATGCGAACCAACTGAACGTTGGAAGCTGAGTCAACGTTGCCAAACCATTTACGACGGAAAGACGGAAGTTAAGCAACTATTCACAACATAACAAAGTGCGCAAAAAAAATAAAGTCAAACTCTCCTGTTTGCACAATATTGACTACTGAAAGCAGTTGGGCAGTACAAGATTAAGTGAGACAAGAAAATAGGATGATATTCATGTTACATTTTATAGTGCCTTTTCTGTGTTAGGCACATCCTTAAACCGCCTTTACCCCACAGTTCTCGCCTGCTGTAAATATTTTTATCTGAAATGGGAGTTTCACATTCCCCCAGTACGTCAGTGCCATAGTTAGGGCTCCGCGGACACCGCAAGGAGGCCGTGGAGCCGTTACAATGAAACATGTTAAACGAATATTGATTAGTTTAACAACAAAAGTCGCTAAGAGTTGGAAAAACAAGCTAGAAAGGACGGAAGCTGATAGGCCCAAGTTATCCGAAAGACCTATATGTACCTTGCCATTAAACTTGAAAAAACAGGACAGGATTTCCATTGTGTTTTTGTCATATTTTTTTGCGTAATACAATGTTATTATGTCATTAGTAAATCACCACCATATGTAGTAAGCCACTTATTGTCATTACGGTATATTTTCGAGAAAACCTTGTTGGTTGGAACTACAAGTAGAATCTTGAAAGGGGAGGGGCTTTGTTGCAAAGTACAATAATACATGGAGAAACATGGAGTACAACAAAAGTACATAAACATTCTAAAGGAGGCATACCAAAATGGGACCTCTAAAATACGAACAGACATGCTCAGTGACAAAGTCACCATACAGAAGGGAGTGAGACAGGGAGACACTTTATCGCCGTTGATGTTCATTGCAGAGATGGGGGAGATATTTAATAGAGTGAGACTGGATGTAGGATTGAGAGTCAATGGGGAGAAACTGAACAATCTACGATTTGTTGATGACATAATACTCTTTGGCGAGATTTAAAAACAACTTCTTGGTAAAACTTGATGCAGAGGGAAAGGTTGGCGACATGCTAGTGAATAAAAAGAAGACCAAGATCATGTGTAATGATATTGTAAAAGAAAAGTCAAGGTAAGGCATAAAAATTGATGATGAAACACTGGAAGAAGTAGACAAGTATAGGTACTTAGGAAAACTCGTAACACCAGGAAATGAGATCCGTCTAGAAATTGACCAGAACTTCACTGCAGGGTAGAGGAGGTTTGGCCAACACAGCATATTTCTAAGGTAGCCAAACATACCAATGTGATAGAAGATAAGAAAGATAACAAACAGTATTATCCTCCCAGCAATGACATATGGGGTAGAGACTTGGATACTGACGAAGCGTCAAGGAAATAAATTAGCAGTAGCCCAGAGAAGCATGGGAAGGCCCATCCTAAACATAACAAGAAAGGACAAAAACCGAAACGAAGTTATCACGGGGGGAGAGAGAGAGAGAGCACCAGAGTAACAGACATTATGCCAAAAGTAAACCAAATGAAAGGAAAGTGAACAGGACATGTTGCCAGGATGGAAAGTAACAGACAGGCGAAGAAGACCACAGAGACTATGTTCACATTGTATCGGATAGGTATTCACTTCGTTGCGCTTCGTTTTGTACTCAGTGACAATAGCACTTGAAAACTAAATCGTTGTACAACGTATCACTCTTAAAACCGCCGCGCCGCACCGTGAAAACCACTGCGTAGTGACCTCCTTTGTATGTGAAAAAGGGCCCACCCGAGGTGCTTTTTAAGTCCTTGTGAAAACCTATCCGCTACAGTGTGAACACCACCCGAATGGATACCTAGAAAAAGGAATGGACCAAGGGAAGTCCCAAGAAATGATGGAAAGATGACCTTGAGTAAACGTGAGGAGTGAACTGGATGGGAAGAGCCCAGGACAGAAAAGCATGGAGAACCTTGTGAAGGCTATCTGCCTGCAGTGGCATGAAAAGCTGCTGCTACTGATGATTTAAAAACCGCAAATTTAAAAAGTATCAACAGATAATAAAGAAACAATAAAAGTACCTCCGCGAAGAATTATGAGAATAAGGAGTGTTCAAGTTTTGTATGAAAAGACCATATATTGCTATAAAAATCTAAAACGTTCGGGTCTCTCGTCCTTACCCTACAACGTTTGAATCGGCTGTGCATGTCAAGACCCTATATGTGAGAAAATATGCAAAAATAACTACCCTCAGCTCCAAAATATTCCTATTATCCCATCACTGGTGGCACCGGTGTTTTGTGCAGGATTGTAACTACCCCACTAAGGACTGCCTTATGGCAATAACAACATCTCACTGGTCATTCTTGACATATTCAATCGCTTATATTTTCATTGCATCATTCTCTTTTCTTCAAAGCTGATCTATTTCTCCCCAAATATTATCAGTAAACAAAGTACGCAATGATATGTTCCAATAAGAAAATATTCAAAATGGGGGCATTAAATAAATTTTGATACATGTATTATCAGGCACAAATTGCATGCGATACATTTTTTTAAACTACCTCTTTTTAATTTCGTTTTACCTAATCTATCTATAGAGATGTTGGTAATGCCAACGAAGAAGCAGACCTATTTACTTCTTAATAAATCACAAAATAAGCTTTAAAAGTCTAAAAATTGGAAATAAAGGTCTGCAAATCTTGCATTAGCACCTACTTGTAATCTGATCTTTACTCCAATCTGGAACGTTTTCCGAGATGCGGCACTCTCTCATTATATTTAGTCGTATGCCAAAATGAAGTTCTGGTGAAGTATTCTGTATTTCTGAGGATTAGCGCATAGATGTTTATCTACTGAGTACGGAGGATCTTTATTAAAGAGCATACTAAAGAGAAATCTGTTTATGAATCACTTTTGTAAAATTTCGTAGGAGTTCAAGAAAAATACAATTTTAATCATGGAATCGAGTATTACACTTCATAACTCTACTATTTTTTAGCAAAACTATCACTTTCAATGCCTATATCTTGAAGGCAAACGTTAGACTGGTGTTTTCAGTCTTACTAACTCAGTCAGTTATACTTGGCTTGATGTAGATGGAAATAAATCAAAATTGCACGAGCCGTGACGGCTAATGTACAATAATATGGTTTTGAAAAAAATGAAGCCTGCCTTTTGTTAAATAGACACATATTTGTTGGCAAAACTAAAAGATTGTTTCAATTCTTACGAATCTACCTTCTAAACCTTCAAGGAATTAACACTCCTCCACTTGGAAATATGTTTACAATGCTATCAACCTCTGCCAATTTTAGAGGGTGGACAACTGCGACATAGTCCAGAACCCGACGACTTTATGCCGCCCTGCGCCGCAATGCAAATCAAAAACTATATGTATGTGTCTATCTGCTCTCAGTAAAGCAAATTGAGAACAGTGTCAGAGAGAGTCAGTTTGACGGAGAAACACTACGTATTCTTTGGCGAACGAGGATGTGTTAACAAAACACAAAAGGAATGCAAAAGGTTTACATCTAAGCAAATACAAATTGTGAACTGTTTAAAATGCAGAAACTACAGCATTCGCACAATATGGGAAATTAGATTGTTGATGTGACATAAATTCTCCTGGCACATTTCTCTTTTCGAAAGTACCAGGAGAAGTAAGACGTAAGACACCAGAGTTGGGATTATAACATTTCTGTTCATGCGATACCACAAATGCTTTACTTAGCACACACGGTAATCGTTACCGTCATCATCCTTTTACATTTTTAGATGATTTTTAAAATGCTGTCAGGTCGCCTATTCTTACAACAATGTTTCATACTTCAGTTTACAAAGAAGCCTTAAGTTTGGGTACAAGGTAGCTTTGTATCGAAATTCTGTTTAGCTTTGTACGAAGGGTCGTTAAACAGTTTCCTGTGTGTGTTATATGTGAGTATTTATATACACGTACGTTTTATCATGAAAAGAAAGTACTCAAAAGCTTCACTCATGTTCTGTTTCTAGTGTTTCAGTTCAAATATGTCACATTTACACATATTGTCTTGGTTTCTTCAGTTCATCATAATATAACTGGACACATAATGTACATAAACAAGAGCAAACTGACGGCGCAATAGCCTTGTTCACTCTATCGGAATATCTAAAAGCTCGGTGCAAATACCGCAAGTAGCAAAACAATTTCCAAGGGTACAATCCCGTGTTTTGTTTTCTTTATGCAAATAATAATGGATAAATATACACTATGATGTTTCCTCGATGCCGTGATGACCCCTCATGCATGGTAACAACGGCATATCTGTCACAAGTGCAGGACAATTGCTAAAACCACTGGTAACATGCAATGACTACACTGTTCTATTACTGCGACTTAACTGTCAGTTCTTCTTTCACGATTGGCTATTCTCTGTCAAACAACACGTTATATCCGTTCCTCAAACTCGAAGATTTCTTGGTTTGACGTTCTTCATACTCGTTCATCATCACACGCATTCTTGCAGCGTGATACTTTCAGTTTAGTAACGCCAATGGGCATCGCAAGGCATGGCCTTCTGATCACATATTACACTTCAAGCCAAAGGGATGGCCGCCGCGCACAGTGGTAACGTAACGAAGTATCTCTATTGTTACGACTCAGGTTTAGCTTCGTTGTCGGCATCTCCAGAATTAAGAAATTCTTCCCATTGTTTGAGACGAGCTTCCATCTCTTCCTCAGTTTCTTGCACCCCATATCTAGTTACCCCATCATACCTTTCCGCAACTATTCTTTTACCAGCAAACCATCGGCCGTTTAGAGCCTATGGAGATAAAATATTAGTTTACTCTGCATTGTGATGCTGCAAGAAAGCTGATTTGCCACTCTGTTGTGACGAATATAATAACATCTTACCAATAATAACAGAGTCAAAAAGTCTATTGAAGGGAAGCACGTTACCATATTTACAAAAGATAAGGGAGTCACATCTCCTTCTTATAAATACTGTAATAGTTTTAGGCGAAATTTGTACGTGCGATGGATAGCAAACCTTTCCGGATGTATAGTACTCATATAATACACAGGTTCATAGATATAGATATACAATTATATGTATATATGTGTAAAATGATTTTCGATCAAAATATTACGGAGAAATCATAGAAGATATGTATCATCATGTGTATCATCATATGTATCATCATGTGTATCATCATGTGTATCATCATGTGTATCATCATA
>JAAAKL020003391.1:0-23290 GCA_010016065.2 Carybdea cf. marsupialis auct. non (Linnaeus, 1758)
CAGAGCAAACGAAGAACTCTCTCCGACCGGTCATTGTAGACAGCAGTTTAAGGATGCTTTGATCTTTAACGATCCTCACTATCTTACACAGAAGACCATCCCTCCATACAGTGTCATAGGCTGTGGACAGATCAACCAGTGCCACACCTGTCTTCAACCTCCACTCATAGCCTGATTCTATCATGGTTGTTAGAGCAAGGATATGCTCTTCTGTCCCCCTCCCTGGTCTAAAACCAGCCTGTTCAGATGGCAAGTGTTGCTCGATGAGTGGGCTTATTCTTGTTAGGACAATTCTCTCAAGCAGCTTGTTTGGTTTTAAAATGGCCAGCTCCTTTGCATGCCTCCACAGATGGCAGAACCTGCCACTTTTTATCGCATCTGAGATAGTTCATATAATAAGATTTCTAATGTGAGTTAGTTCCCTCTTTTTATAAAAGTAATTTCCTCCACAACATGTGAAGACTAGTTAGATAAAATAAACCTGCACATATTTTTGTTATGTATGTTTATGAAAAGTACAAGGTTTGTGACAAGTTTTTAAGTGTACAATGTCAATGACCAATCTTTGGCTGGAGGTCAGAGTATGCATTGTATTTGTTTAGAAAGCATTTGCATTTAACGTTTATAAATTTTGTCAAGATTTAGTAAAGCTCAGTTTATCAAACAAGTTTTCCTTTTTATAGAACATGAAAGAAGGCAGCAGCAGCATAATTATTTTATACATATATAGTGTATATCTACTTCTAGCATTTTGAATAGTATTCCTACTCTTCTTTTTTAGCCCAAAACAAGGAACTCTCTTGGTTAAATGTATCTAATAATAAAGTCTCAGATCTTTCCCCATTAAAGGATTTGCAAAAACTATCTGGTATGTAGTGTGTTTCAGTTTTCCTAAACATTTCTTTTTGCACCCTTTATTGTAATCAGTTTGGTTTCTCTTATGCCATTATGTGATTCCTAGTTTTCAGCTTCCTATCTGACTCTTAGCTTTCAGCTTCCCATCTGATTCTTAGCCTCCTCTTTTCATCCTTTCTATTTTAATGTTATTCTTAGCATTCCTTTTCCTAATTGATTCTCACCTGCCCTCTTCATTGAGCTATCTCCACCTTTAAGTACATCACTTCTCCCATCATATACTATTCTTCATTTTCCAGTGCATCATATGTTCAAACTATCTCAATCTGTCTTCTTGACTGTTCCTTGACACTTCTCTCTTTTTTTTTCTCCGTTTAACATCTTGTTTTTCCCATTCATGGTGTCTGATGGTGCCCATATACATCGAACTTGCTACTGTAGCATAGAGCACTTTAAGACCAGATGCCCTCCCTGATGTCACCAATGGCCCTTCTGGGGTTTGAACCCTGACCCTCTTGATCCTTTTCATCTGAAGGCCAGGACCTTATCCACTAGACCACAATGGCTCTTACTTTCCTCTATAATCTAATGTGCTTGCTTTTCAATTAGAGCCTCAGGGTCTCCAGGGACGTCGACATTAGCATTCTCGAAACAGTATAGAGTCATCTTATTGTATCATGCATTAAGAAGTAGAATAACTGTCACTTGAAATAGAAATGTTTTGTATAATAAATTTCATTTCACCCTTCTTTGAATAATATTTGCCATCATATATTATCATGGTGAAAAAAAGGATAGAGTATGAGGCAAAATTTTTAATAAAATATGAAGAGACGGGCAGCGGAGAAAAAGTGGTATAGTTCATATGTTGAGGATGATTCTGATAAAGATAGTAAGTAAAAAATTGCAAAAAGATTTATTGACAGCCAGTTGCCATTTTACATGGAGATGGAAGTTCAATGCAGTAATGTGATAAATAGAATTAAAGCTGAGCTAAGTATAAAACTGGTGAGAATTAAGTGCCGGCCATTACAAGAACAAAATAATTTCAAGTAGAAATACTTCTCAGGTAAATGAAGGGTGCATAAGGGAAGTTATAATTGAAACTTATAAATCAAACTTCTGTTCTTTTACTGTAATAAATGGTCAGAACAACAGCCAAGCAAGCAACAGTCTTACCAGAGAACAGACAAGGGGAATTAATAGATAATTTTGTCCATGCTGAGGGACAAAATATCTTAAATTGCATGCAAGATGTACAGAGATAGATATAATTGTGGAATTCTTGCGGGTGTCAGGATGTCAGGAAAGAATAGAGGAACTTATGGAATTGCTTGTAAGAGAACCCTTTATGCTCATGATACCAGAATTAGACTCCACTGGAGATGATTATCTTTCAAATTTAATGTTTAAATTTCATGTGGTAAAGAAATAAATGCCAATCATTACTAAATTAGTGGGCAAGTTTACAATTTGCAAATAAGTAGAAGTAGAAGTAGATTGAGGATCAAATGGACTGTTGAAGAAACTTGCCGAGGGACATGTTCTCTATCCTTGGCAGTAGCACACAGGTGATTATTAGCAGGCTCTAAAGCTGCACCAGGAAATAACTGTATGAACAGAAAAATAGAAGTTTTAGCTCTAGAGTCAATTTAACACATAAAAAATACACCAGACTATGATTATGCTCAGAAATGAGCACATAACAGTGAAGGCAAAAGAAATTAAAAGGATCAATGGCCTTTCAGTAAAAGATGCCTCCTTTACTGCTGGAGCTGGATGGCCTATTTGATGACACAGATGCACTAGATTTGCTTAATTTTACAGATTTTGCAACATACATATCAAGTTGGTAATCCTTTGACTTTGCTGTATCTGTTGGTGTCCACTGCAGAAACAACTGCTGTCACCAGAACATAGCTGATTGCCAACGTTCATGGGAAATCACAAGCCAGACTCAATTGATCTCCAAGTAAACCCTGAGTATACATCAAATGCAGAGAAAAATATGACACTAAAGTGTTACACATTGCTAAATTTTGGCATTATTTATTGCAGAATCAGTGTAGTAGGCAATGCTAATAGCCTTTTGGAAAGGACTTTCACAACAGCATAGACTGTATAATATATGAAAGGCACATTGGATCACTGTTAGATACAGTTACATTTCACACATAAAATGATGATGTCACCCTATTGCTGTTCAACTGTGATTTAAGGAGTGTTCCTGTTTTCATTTACTCGTATACTTCTTTGATTGATTATTTATTGGACTTTTCATTTTAAGATTAACTTAACTTGGTCATTGATTTAACTGCTGAGATAACATTTAAATTGCATCATGATTAGATTATTTATAGTGCTTACAATGACAAAGTTGCTAAATGGAAGCATACATGTGTAATCTTCATGAAATCTACTTTAAGTTCAGGAGCAAGGTATACAATACCATTTATCTCCATTGATAGTCAGCCTTTCTGGTAGGGATATTTTTTGTGCTTGGTGCAGCTTTACCCACCCCTTTATTAGGTAGGGGCAAATTGCTTGAAACCAAACATCTCTAAGTGTATCAAATACTACTATTTATTAATGCTTTGCTTTTTTCTCCTTATAGTGATTAATGCAAGCTACAACAAAATCAAGACAATCAAGAAAATGGCTGGTTTCCATGGTAGGTTGATTAGTTGATGATAATTGATGATGATGATTGCCATTGTATGGTGCTTTTAATCATTTTGAATCTATCATCCTTTGATGGTGAGCCATTTCACTATAACTAAGGTATCCTGAGTCTCCAGAGGGTAAACTTGTTCTTTACTTTTTTACTTACTGTACTTAACATTTAATGAATTGCTACAGAATTCATCTAGAGAGCATGTAGTTTTAATTTTGATGGGCTGATAGATCCTTCAAACACTTGTTAAAAGCAACCTGTGTTTAAATGAACAGGAGGCAGACGTCATTCTATGTTTTGTTAGAGGTAAAGGTCTGTTCCCATATTTCTTAAGGAATAATTTTCCTTTTCGTTCTTCTCAGGGAGCATACTGGAAAATTTTTATCTTTGATAAATTGAAAAACTATTTTTGCTGAACTGTTTAGAAAATAGATTAGAATACATGGATTAGAAAGTAAACTCATACTGACATTTTTTTCATCTTAGTCAACAGCTGAGTAATCAAAGGTTATTCTTTTAGAACTCCAATACTCTTTGTTTATATAACCTTCTCCATATGTCTTCATCCCTGCCATTTCTTAAAATCTGTTGACCATATCTGTCTTTGCCTTCCCACACAGAGTGACCCATCTATACTTCCTTCCAGAATATCAGCATTCCACAAGATTTACTTAGCATATGATTTATGTAGCATACATCGCCTTGCTTTTTGCATTCTGTACCAAGAAAGCCAGCCTTTCAGCCACCTTTGCCAACTCCTGAAATGTGGTCTGTACACTTGACTTTTATACTGTGCTATGACACCTCGTGACACCTCATGTCAAAGCTGTTACATCTTTTAGCTTTAGCTGTGGATGCACATGCATCAGAGCCATAAGTCAAGATAGGTAACACATAACACTTGGCCTGTCTCTTTACTGTATCCATACAAATGTTCTCGTTCATGATTTACTTCATGTCTGGCAGTGCTTTTTTAGTCTGTGCTATTCTGCCTTTTATTTCAGCAGAGTGTCTCCCATTTTCAGTGATGCAGCTTCCTAGATATTTGTAATGTTGCACCTGTTCTGGAATGGTGTTGCCAACTTTAACTTGCACACACACGTTTTTATGCTTAAGAACTACTACCAGTTTTGTCTTCTTGCTGTTTGAACTAATTCAAAATTTCATATGGGTTGCATTCATAGCATACTCTGCATATCTGTTTCTAACTCTGCTAAGAGCACAGTGTAATCAGTGTATCACATGGGTAATTTTTTAAACACTTTTTTCATTTCCACCATGCTCCTCATTCATTATCACGTCCATCACCTTTTCTGTGTAAATAGTGAAAAGAAAGGATGGTAATATGCATCCTACCTTAGTCCCTTCTGTAGGTTCACTAGTCCTAGAGTTTCCTGCTCTGATCTTATAACTATCTTTTGATTCAAGAATAGATTCACTAGTAGCTTTATTTTAAGCTTCTTGTGGCTGACCTCATCAAAAACCTGACAATTCACAAACCAACAAACAAGGTTTTCTTATTCTCCTTTTATTCTTTCTTCCGGTACTCTCAACTTTGGCTACTTCAAACCATTTTCAAGGAATAGTCAATCAGATTCTTTCTCCTGCCACCAGGTAATATCCTTTTATGCCTTGCACTTGTGATATGAGGCACAATTATACACTAATTATTCCAACATTTATTGTTCTCAGGTACAAATCTTGACTGTTTGCGATTGTACTTCATTAGTGTAGAGACGTGCAAACTCACTGTCATCACCTCCACCAAGACCACAGTAATATGAATCACCTTAAATAGCGGAATCATATGTGTACCAGAGACGCGTTTCGCACTCTCATCCGTCTGGTTCCGTGCAAAGAACGATATTCGGAACTAACAATGCGTAGGGACGTGTTTTTTGAACTTATGAATTTGGCAACTCGATCTGTTGAGTTTAGCTTCAACAACATCATTTACAAACAAGTGGATGGTGTCGCTATGGGTTCCCCGTTGGGACAAGTATTAGCTAACATCTTTGTGGAGATTCATGAGAAGCAGCTCATGCGGGAGTCACACAATATGTCCTATTATACCCGTTACGTCGATGACACCTTTGCATTGTTTAAACACAAAGAGGATTGTGATCTGCTCTTTAACCAACTCAATAGATTACACCCTTCACTAAAGTTTACTACTGAATGTGAAGAAAGTGACCCTTTCTTGATGTCTTGGTAGAGAAATAGGAGACGGGGTTGCTCACCAAAATATATCGAAAGCCGTCATTCACTGCACAGTATGTTCGTTGGGAATCGTTTAGCCCCAGAAGGCAGAAGACTAATCTAATATACTGCCTCGTACATCGTGCTCTGATGATCTGCTCACCTTGTTATCTAGAACAAGAGATTGACAATCTCAGAGAATTATTCAGGGGTAATGGGTATCCATTGGGATTGTTTTAGATCTGCGCGCTTTTTCTTTTGTTTATTTATTGTTTAATCATAGGTTGTTTATTTTGAGTTCAATCCTTGTCTATGTTTATTGATTGTCCAATCATAGATCGTTTTGTTTCTAGCTCGATCCTTTCTTTGTTGTTAGTTAGGATAAATAGGCTTGTTCTTTTTTAATATCGTTCTTTGCACGGAACCAGACTGATGAGAGTGTAACGAAACGCGTCTCTTGTACACATCTGATTCCGCTATTGAAGGTTATTTACAAATTTTGTTATGCCAACCAACTCTTCTAATATGAATCATTGTTCGATCCTCCATATATTGTACAGTCTTAATTCCCGGTTATCCTGAAATTATGTTGCCCATTTTCAGATTTCATTTACTTATCATAACCTTGCCTACATTTCCTTTCCACTTCCAGTTTTTCGTGGTTTTTAAATGCCAGCAAATGTTTTACAATCCGCACACAGTCTCTGATTTTGAAATAAATAAAAACACCCAAGTAATTGTTCGTAAAAACATGACGGGTAGTTATAGCAAAACTCTTTATATTTCTTAGCTTTCGACGTATTCTTGCATCATCTTCGGAGTTAATGATACGTCGAAAGCTAAGAAATATAAAGAATTTTGCTATAACTACCCGTCATGTTTTTACGAACAATTTCTTGGGTGTTTTTATTCATTGCGAATGCTAATGTACGACCGATCCTATCGATATAGGGAAATCATGGACTGCGGATGCCTAGTGCAAATACTTCACATCTTCATAGCAATGTGTTTCCAGCATGCAGCTCAAAGACGGCAAACTGATCGACCACGACAATATCATGCATAAAATGATTAGCAGATGCAAGCAGCAATGCCAGTCTCTATTTACAAGTTACAGAAAGCTTAATAAAGAATCACCGTAACTCAGTATATACTACTACGATCCTAAGCACAAACTGACGCCATAAACATAGTTCGAATTGTCGAATCACAATTGAAAAATGTTAAGGAAGCGAATCTAACGCTTAACCAGTCTGCACTGTTGTAATAATAAACAGCTAGATTAACAAAGTACAAGGATGACCCTTCGGACAATACAATAAAGAATCTTCATTTCCTTCACGAAACAAAAACTTCTTCGCAGCTCCATTTCAATGCGGGGTGACGTGGAAAAATCATTATGTGTATATCATTGTCGATCACAGCCGTTGTTTTGTGTTGCAACCGTTACATTACGGAAGAACCTGGTTAACGCCATGAGCACGTCTCTTCTCCTCTTTAAACTACTGCATCCATCTATGTACTGGAATTCATAAATATGCCATAAAAAAGATAGGCATCGTTCTTATAAAGAAATTGGAATATACCTATGTCTTTTTATACAAAGTAAAGTTCTTCTTTACATCTGTATGTTCGAAATGCCGTAACATTAACAGTGCGCTAGAATACCACATTTCGTCCTTCAGTGCTTAGTTCTTTTCGAACCTTTACCATAATCCCTGTAAACGAAGAAAGGAAGAGTAGAATTAGGCACCAAATTTTGCACAGGGTTGCAATCATGTGAATGGGCAATTTTACGCTCAGCCTAAAGACAATTCTAATAATTTGTTACAAGAAAAGAGCTCTCGTTGTAGCACTTAAATCTAACTATTGCCGATTCCTATTTACAAGACCAAAAACTCGAATCTAAACTCGAATGCTACTATTACATCATTCATAGATTTAGATATTACATCTTTTATCCCGGAAGGTAACAAACCAAGACTCCAAATCTATACTGTTACCTGTTATGTCCTTAACTAAGCTTATAGCCACAATGTCAACCTAATTGCAATTAACATTGCATTTGAACGCCCGATATGAATCGGTTCCAAACTGTCCTCTACTCTAGCAACAAGAAAAACCACTCAAAACATTCGTCTACCACATACCTGATCTTAAAAATGAACACAATAGGGCCATGTACCACTAATTAGATGTTAGAAGCATGAACAGGTAGCAAAGTAGAATAGCTACAAACCTCTGTGACGTTTCTGATCGTTTTCCTCCTCGTTTTGCTTCTTCCAAGAAAAGATCAAGCTCGAAAGGATCTTCATCATCTTCTTTTTCAAATGCGACAGGTCCGTCACGCTTCCTAGTATGGTCAGTTCCCAGAAATACTCTGTCAGGAACAGATCTGGAAAGAAACAAGAAAAAGTTGCGTTCCTGCTTTATTTGAAAGATTATTTTAAAGCACTACAAAGTCGACCAACACGACGAGAACGTTCAGTTAACTTACTGTAAGCAATGTCGGATAATGGTATATCATGAGGCAGGAAAAACTACGGGCCACATAATCTAGCTACTGACTTTTTAACATAGAAATCTAAAAGTACCATCAATGACTGGAATGCCAGGCTCGAGTTGTTCCTAAAATCACTAAACAGAACGATGACGGCAACGTCAAAGCCGAACAAAACTGCTGGTTATCTTTCTAGCACGTCGTTGAGTGTTAATCACTTCCAATGATTAGAAACAATCCCGGTAAATTGGCATGCCCGCATTTATATTAATGCATATAGGATCTTCACACTATCCCCTTTAATTTCTTTATTTTTAAGTAATTTACTAAATACCAGAAAGTCATGTTAATACCACTTGCTCCAAGTTGCAAGACCCAAATAAAAAATTGCGAAACTAACCTAAAATCAACCAACTTCCACCCTCCTGCAAACACCCTTTTCTAAAACCAGAAATCCACTCATAATTTAATCAACAAGGCTTCACAAAGCGGACTGTACGGCATTCAAACTTACATTTCATTTAATCAGAGCGAAATGGGAATGTCCTTAATTTGCTCGATTTTCAAAATCAGTGAAGGGATTCAGAATCAGATGATCGCAGTTTCCGTATTGTAAAATTGTGCTCTGCTTTTGTTCATTCTTTGCACCAACTGCGGTTCGCACAAAAGTTTTTGGTAACCTGCGATCACAACTGTCACTATGAATACTGTTAGCAAAAATCACACCGTATTAACTTCATTTTCGTGCAATGAAAAGGCTGCAATGTTTCACACGTTAATCTCCAATCAAGTCCACTTTCCCTTTGCTTTAAAAAGCAAATTGTGCAAGGAGATTAATGTAACATTTAACACCTGAATTGGATGGGAGAGTCACTGGTGTCAGAATAATAACACGGCAGGGGATCTCATTTGCATGATGTGTTACAAGGGAGGTCGGGGAGGTCGGGGGGGGGGTCGAAGTATCCATATTTGGGCCAGGATCGTGTCGCCGTGGCCTAGTGGTTAAGGAATCGGACTCATATGCCAGAGGTTGTGGGTTCGAATCCTGCCTAACACGATACGAAGACTATCAGTAGGGGAAGGCAACGGGAGACCACCCTTGTGAATGTACTCTTTCCTCAGGACATTGCTCACTTTAACTGAGCAAACGCTCGAAATAGAGTATGCCACCATAAAAAAAAAATTTGGGACAGGGGATTACATAACTCAGTATCAGAAATCATGATTCATGATACAGTACTTCTGCAATTGCTAAGGATATTTACTGTAACTAAAAAGGTATGTGATGCATAAAGAATCCTTTTGTAGTGGTACTATCTATTTTCATGGTTGTGCAATGTTCCGAAATACTCCAAACCGTATCACGTAACTAATGGGCGCAATTTGTATTACAGGCCCCTTGTAATCCTATCCTGCATCACAAAGGAAATTTTACCGACAGATTTAACCCAATTTAACCCTAGCACAGCCAAGAGGCACGCCCATAAATTCTATAGAATTCCCAGACTTTAAAAAAAAGTAGACATAAAAATTGCTGCTTTACGGTAAAAGTACTTCAGAAACAAATATGGCGCCTGAGAATTGTTAAGGTAGAAGTCGTGAAAATTTAAACTGGAATACATGGCCAAATATAGTTCACGTTAAAAATTTCCTGCTACCATACCTGTTTGCTTTACTTGGGTTACTAATATCGTCCCCATAAATATCTTTGTCTAAGTTCTTGGAAGGCCGATATATAGCAGATACGTTGTCTGTATTACGCCATGGCCCATCGTATACGTTGTAAGAGTCATCTTCTCCAAATCCACTGTCCATTCCCTGTAAAACAATTTCAAGCAAAGTACAACTACATATTTTGTAGACAAGCTCTAGCATCGAATTTGGCAAATTTAAGAAATTTCACACAATATCATTCACGGATATTCCGTGAAAAACACAACGAGCCACAACAAAACTCTCAGTAAAGAAAGGCAGTTGTGACGCAAATAAGAGCTGTCTGTAGTAATACAGCTTGCAAACGGTTACCTCTGATTAAAGCTGTTTCACCATGGCAATTAATATCTCACCTAGGGATTACATACTCCTTTCCCATGTCCATTACCCAACGTAGTGCTTACACAAAAAGCAGCTTTACTGCAATCATTTACATCGATCCACTAAAAACAGAATTTCCAACCTGACCTCACTATTACGGTAGAACATTACAGCCTCCCATTGGTTACTAAAGATGACTTGGTGAGGAATACCGTTTCCTTGTCAAATGTTTTAACAATTGTGATCCAAACAGAATTGTATATTATTTTCTTGAAAACTGTTCCACGGCACCTGAAAATTTAGCAAAGCTTCACAACAGTTGTTTATCAGTTAACAGTATTGAAAACATCGGTTGGGTAGCTACCTGTATAACCCATATTATATCATTTGTCTTTACACGACACTACAACACAGCACAGTTTTGAAAGATCTCTTACTTTTGGTACTTCTTATGGTATATCTGAACCCCCGCATACTCAACTTTAAAAAACTACATATAAACTCCATTAAAAAGTCTCTCTTCACGTCAATTATGAATTATCTATAATTTCATTGGCTGGCTACACTTCATACTCATGTGGCAATTGTAATCATACCTTGCTTTTGTTAAACAACCGCTGATCATATAAGGCTTCTTGAGAGGGCGCGGCAGAAGGCTTTCCCAAAGCAATTTGTTCACTAATATCACGCTCTTTGTCACGTGCTTTCGATCTAAAAGTAGAGAATGACGTTAAACAACTACCTATGCTATGAACTAAAAGTGACAATACAATGAGTTGCAGTAGAGTTAAGGTTGCTTAATAAACTAGCTAGGAAGTGCCATAAAAAGGCATGATTGCCTGCCTGCTATGATTGCTTGATCATTCTATTAATAAAACGTTTCTGTAAATAATCCTTCAGTATAGCACGACTATTGGAGAGGGTTTGTGACGCGACGCGACGCTGATGTTACTGATGTTTTAACAAGTAACAACACCATTGCGACCACAACCTAACTTTCAGTGACAACACGATCTATAAATAAACTGACCTTCCTTTGTTCTGAAATCTATATATAAATCAAATAACACAGTTATGTTGGCCATGCTTGATCAGGGGGAAGATCTGCTCCACACTAGCTTACATTTCCTGGGAATGAACAGAATGTCCTTTTTGGAACTGAGGTATACTCATTGTCATTATGTAACAATACAAACCTGCGTCATTGTACAGAGCTGTCAAGAAATATATGTCAATCAATTCGTTCACAGGATACTACACAAATGTTTTCTAGTACATCTTGGATGCTATCACAAAGACAGTGTCTTCTTCTTTTGTGAAAACTGGCATACTTCCCTGCTTCTTTCACTATAGTATGTGATCCGTGTGCCAGGATGAAGAAGAAATGTGTCATTCAATATGGAGGCCAGAAGCTCTGCAGATTCTTCGAACAGACCAAGACCCCGAACCACGTCGTTTAGTTCTGACTGATCTAAACACTGTGGACTTCTCTCTTGATGGAGATGAAGCAGCACATATTTCAGAAATATCCAGGTAATCTGCCTCTGCCATATTATCCTCTTATGTGGATGTGTCTGAATAATTACATCTTCGAATTCTGAAAACACTGGAACTGGAATTTCATTCGAATGTGACACAATAGCCGAATCTAAGCTAGGATACTGGACTCCGTGGTTGTTTTTTCTACTGAATCTTTGGGCCCAAGTAATGTAGAAAGATAAGTCATCTTCCTGACTTTTTGGTTCTCGCCAAACCATTGGAATCTCAAATACGTCACATTTTTGACTTTTCAAAGGAGAGTAAGTATCCTTTACATATGTATGACAACTCTGAAACAACTAACTTTGCTATTTTCCTGCGACAAGAGCAATTCGTCTGCTTTTATACCATGCAGTCATAAGCTCTAACACAAACAAACTTTCCTTATCTTTTCATTTCTAATTTATAAAAGGCAATCGGCAGAGTATCATTTTAAGTACACCTTCTTTCTAACATTTTGGCAGGTTACTTGCATGCAAATTAAGCAGTCAAAGAGGAGCAATGAACTAAGTGATATCACATTTAAATTAAACAACTAAAGCAATACTTCTCTCTCAATGATATAATTAATAATCTTTGATCACACCTTCTGCAATGTATTTCTCATGCTTATGGAAAGAGTTTTTCAACTGGGTACAAAAATAAGTGCATTGAAATTGTTAATTGTAATAAGAGAATAACTTCACTACCGAACAGTACCCTCACGTGAGAAGAAAAAAATTGATAGCACTCCACACGTCAGCGCAAATGATACTGAATGCAGAACAACTTTCAATGACCAAAAATTTGTAGGCCTGTGTTATTGCAGACCTTCCGCGCATACACTCTTATATTCACAGTGGTTGAAGCATCACCCATCAACCCCAACTCCCCGAATGGCAAGAGAACAAAATAAACAATCGAAAAATCTCCAGTTAAGTGCTGGCATACCTCTTATCCGGTGCAGCTCTTTCCAAACGACGATTACGATCTCTGTCTTTGTGTCTTTCCAATCGTAGCTGATCTCTTTCGTCCTCATCTACCGATTTGGGAACTGGTATGGATAAAGTATGGGAATAATTGAGGTCAGTTTCATAAAATGTAACTGGAAAGCTAACGACGGCTTCCAATTTGAACAAGCAATAAATTGTCATGCTCTACAACGATATAACCACCACAGCCTTAAAGAACTGGGTCACCGACAATTCTATAGTTGATAAAAATTACTTAGACTGGTGTAGATAATCAGCGTTTCCCAACACGCCCTCGCATGGTGTTTCATGTATCTAGAAAGCAAAGTTACGTCCACAACTAGCAAACGTGACATTAGAAAACATCCATTTTTTATATTGTACTTTTTAGTTGCTTCAGTGACCACGTCATACCACATCATACCATACTGAATAAAAAGATTATACAAGGGTAGGCTTATAACAAATTCAGATAGTAACTTAACTAATTGCAAGAGATAATTCCTGCTGCAACTAACGACACCACTAAAAACAAACCTGTCTTTATCCCCGCCCGTTCTTCTCTTGCTTTCTGCGCGAGCCTTCGTAAGTCCTCCTCCTTCTTTTCTTTCTCTTTCTGTGCCAATTTCTTTTCTAGGGTCGCCCTCATTTCTACCGCTTCACGAGCCTAGTAGTATGAAAAAATATTTCTACCAATGGATACATTGGAGTTTTCAATTGTCCTCAGATGAATCCAAGAACTTTGCATAAATCCTTGTTAGTGCATGTATAATGTATGCACTACTGTAAACCTTGTAAGCCTTCGCATTACATAATTAAAAGCATCAAGGTCTCTAACTTTTTAAGTGTTTGAAGACGAAAGCTCACGCTTACGACTATGTTCTCCCTGGAAAACGACCGCATCTTTATATCTTAGAAAGAATGGAAACAGTAAATGCACTCCCACAAATAAGACTATAATACTACAATAGTTGCGTCGCGTAGAGAAAAAATTCCTTTGGCAACTCAACACGCCACAATAAACTCTTAATCCTGATATTGCAAAATGCCTATATCTTATTGGAATGATCTTCTGTGGCTACAAATAGTCTGGCATGAATGAACTGATTCAGCACTGCAAAGCACTAGCTTACGAAACAAATATTTTAAAGAGGCTGCTGCTCGAAAGGGGTAGAAAAAACTAAACAAGTTATACACTCTGATCGCTTATTAACATAGCCATGCTCTGACAAGACAAAAAGCCTTAAACTAAGGAGTTTTGCTTAGTACTAGTAGTTCAAGTACATCAAAAATATGCTGAACTTCATGCACAACAAGCATAGGTTTTTGTAATTTGATGTCATTTCTTAGAACATCCAGTTAAAAAATAACACCAATTTCTGTTTTATTTGGGAGTCAATTTAAGCCTGAACAGCTGCAAGTCATCTCGTCTAGATCACCTGACGCTGCAATCGCTAACTGGAAAATTTGACGTCGTGGTTTGGCAAAGTCTATTTATACTCAGCTTACATTAACTATGCTCCTGTGCATGAGACAATGGTGTGTAAGAAACCTCATAAAGTAAAGATACAAATTAGACCCTGCGCAGTAAGCAATGTCAGCGAGGAAAATAGTAGTAACATGAGTTATCTTATGGCATATACCTTATCACAGAAAGAGCGCATCCTGCAAAAACGAGACAGACACAATCCCATACCTTTCTATCTGCAATATATAGAGCTTCTGCTAACTTTGCAAATTTGTCATTGATATGTGGATCTTGGAGTCCTCTTCCATCGGATGCTAATCTTTTGTCTAGCGGTATCGTATATCCCTGTATAGAAAAGTACATACTGGTGATCAGTGAAGTCATGCAAACTATACGTAAAAAGTTGATATTAAAGGTGAATATGCTTTCTTTATACACAAAAATCAGAACGTATCCTCGCGCTCTTCTTTGACATTTCCCGTTGAATCTGAAGTTTCTTGTCTTCTTTGATGAATTCATGCAGTAAAGCGACGTTCTACTAAAAATCCGTGCAATAACAATATATTGCTTTCCTTATCAGAATAAAACTCTCCACAAATTTGATCCTAACATTCAAAGGAAATCGTCTTCCTTCACCCAATTTCCTCTAACCGCAGCAACAACAACAACAACAACAACGGGCTGTTCTAGAATACGGAATCACTCACATCCCTTTAGCCATTTGCACTAAAGTTGATGCCGAGGCTTCTTGTCTGAAAAGGGGGCAAAGCCGCTGGATCAAAAGAAGGCCTATACAATTTTCAGTCTAGTCTGAACATAGGACAGTAAGACCAGGGTCACTTAACTCTACGCGAAAATTCGCAGTTCGCATGACTTTTGACTCTCGATCAGTTTAAGTATGAAGCGATGAGTGCAAATCTAATATGAAAGACCAGGTTCTGTGAAGCGCAGTAAAAGTTTGAGAGGAGATAGTGCAGGGGACTAGAACGATGAAAACAAGACCACTCAACTCTGATTCAAGCGCTTTGGCAGTTCCCTTCTTTCTGCTAATGACCTGTGATGTGATTTCCCATGCCTCACGCTTAGGAATGAGGTTTCCGGTGACCTTTAAATATGTTTATGATCCCTCATCCTTGAAAGGCTCACGGGCTTCACATGGCATTCAGTACAAAACTATCTATGGAAATGGTTGGCAAAGAGCCCTGGATCCCAATTTAAGTTAACTTAATAAAGAGCGGTCCTTTAGCTTGAAAAGAAGAATTTATCTTCTGCGAAAAAATTGTAGCAAAAGAAAAATAGAAGCAAAAGAGTTGAGAAACATGCTAGGTCTTAGTCTTTGTCTCTGTTCGCAGAAGAAAACGAGGAAGCGAGCTTCAATGCTAGCACTTTACGCGATGATAACGTCCGAAGGTAACGTCCGATGATAACGTCTGGGAACACAGCATACCGTAGGCCTATGTCCCAACACCAAAGCCATTTAGCGATTTTCTCACATATTGTTTTTTTACTTTACGTACGAACTCTCCCTTTGATACCAGCTAATAAATTTACATCTCAGTACCAAATTCCATCCCTACCACTAAAGCCTCAGAGGCACCTACCATCAATACCTCGGAAGAAAAACTGTACATCCTCTTCAAGCGGAAAATGTGCTTTCAAACATTTTCCCTGGTAATAATCCTTGATATCTTCAGTGGTAAAAACACGATGGTTATCTTCAACGTGGTTTTCACCACCATGTAGGTTCTTGAAGCATGTTACCATGAACTGTGATTAGCTAGCGCTGATGAGGTCTGGAGCACGATCGCAAAAGATACAATACATGTTTACTTCTTTTGTTGGTCGCGCCCCCAGGGATAGCAGCTCACACCATGTTAAATACGCATGCCCAGACACAAATTCGATCGCAAAAAACACATGGGCTACAAAATGCTCTGAACGGAAATAGGGCTTTAATCAAAAGGGTAGCCCGTTAAAATGCGGCCATTAAGGAGAGGACCCTTAATCAAACATTTTTGGTAATCGCTCAGGTTGCGTTACGTTGATTCCTCCGCTTGAACAAAAAATATTACTGAAATGTTATGTCAATATTATTTACAATTTTACTGTCAAGATTTCCACTTAGTATATATTGGGTGTATTTTGTAGCATGGTTACTAACAGTATTCAATACTCTGATGGCTTGTTAACCCACTGAGTGACCACTTGTTTATTCTGCTTCTCCTTAAACACTCCTGACACCACAGGAATCGTAAATAACTCTTCTTACCTTCGGATTTTTCCAGTTCGATATACATGGTGGAATTTTCCATTCCTGTTGTTCTTTCACTGTCACCTGCAAAGAGAGAAATATAAATCTATAATCAGTGCACTAACAAATGGAAAACGACTCTGACACTCCTGACCTGATTCATAGCGCTCCCAGCTCGACTACACCACAAGCCATAGCTGGCATTTCTTGTAGCTCTACTTCGGGAGTCACAGACTAATTCATACGATTGTAACAGAAAGCGATGGTAACTAAAAGATCTAGCATATATTCCAACACTTTTGGCACGTCCTCCAATACATAGTAAAATGGTTATAATGAATGCTGTCCAAAAAAATAATTTATTTTGATCTTGTAAGACGTTGGCAATTTTTGGGATTAACAACAACATATGAGAGCATGTGCTCTATCCCTCAGCTATGACACCCATCATAACTTCGCACTGGCTTTATAAAAGAGACCGTTGGAACTTGACATCTCCTCCATTGCCAAATTCAAACGATAAACTCACCTCCTCACCTCCGTCGAGCTTCCGCACGACTTACGATCTTCCATTACCGATTTGATTTCAGCCATCTCAGATAGGTTTGTGTCAGACTGCCAATGTAGCTGATGGCAGGTCTGCCTCTGGTTAGTCGCCGCTTTGTTGGTTGACAGAATACAAGGAGTGATGCTATTTCCTCTGGATCCCATTCTTCGACTCCTCACTTTGTTGGGCAACGAGGGCAAACTTACTACAGGATTCTGACTAATTCGCCGACAATACAAGTAGATTATTATGCTGAGTTACAATACGTATTAAATAGTACTGAAATAACTAGAGCTCCTGTAAATCCCAACCCTTACAGAAACAACTGACACTTACCTTACGAGTTGGTGAGTGCATTACGGGGGCAGGAGGGGAGGGAGGTCCTCTGGGAATCTTCTTGTTTGTCCTGAAAAAGAACCAGAAAATGTCCTTTCAAAATGTCATTTACTGAACTTATACATTCGTAATTTCTGTGCAACAGTACTTTGAGAGACTGTTTAACCGCACTAAAAAAGCAACAATCTTTTAAAATCAGGCAGGGAAATTGCTAGAAAGTAAGCATCATTGAGGAGGACTTGATGTTAAGTCAAAACTAACATCATCATCATCATCATCATCATCATCATCATCATCATCATCATCATTTGCTAACTTCGCCTTGGGCAGATTGCCAATAACAAAAATTTCAGTATTTGCGAGCAGTGTTCAGTGACATTAGGTCACCTCCGATTAAATGGCTAATATTGTTTTGCCACTGTCTTGGTAAAAAACCCAGCTTGATACAATAGATAAGACCGTAAAATTACTTAAAATAAACTGGGAAAATGGGAAATAGACAATGGGCACAAGAAAATAGACTTGATTTAGTGGCATCTCGATCGTAAATAGGGCCAACATGCAAAAGATTGTGCTACATTTTATGAACAGTAAATCTACAACCACATCGAATATCACTAAAACGTTTACGCAACAACTTACAACAATCAATGCTTGAAACAGACTGAAAGATCGAGTATCAATAAAAAGCTTCCATAAAAAAGCGATAACAGCCTCATTATCTCAACGTTAAATACAAAGCCTTCGGGCTTTGGGCATATCTGTATACTACAAAAGAGTGATCCCCTTAATCATGCCAACAAGGGCAATTAAAAAGAAACGCCCGCCGAGTGTACAACCCAAGCCCACACAAACACTCGATCGACCAGATCAAAGGCAGCACATACTTCCAAATAATAACTGCTGAACATGCTAAGAACAGAGTCGATGGGACTATGGAGTGAACACATCGAGGAGCTAAGTCCAAACATTGGGATATTTAAATAAGATGAACTTCTGACAGGATATATCTCTAAGAGAACTCACATTAGATTAACCAAAATTACTTACTTGAACCTGGGAGGCTCCATCGGATCCTTCTGCATTTCCACCATACGAATTACCCTTTGTTTAGCTCCAGAATTGAACGCCACTCCTTGCTGGGATGGGGTATATCTAAAGGGAAAAACAAAAATAATCTTAGTAGCAGAATATCTCATGAAAATGTAGGACGATATAACACCACACAAAAAACAAATAAACGAAAAATAGGTAATGAAAGATTAAACAATAAGCATGGAATGAAAGTTATAGAATAAATGCAAATCGCTTGTGATGAGCAACTACTGTGACATGGGGTGTGTACAGTAACATTGAGGATAATAATAAGGCGTTCACGTAGCACATTGAATCTGAACAAGCGTAAAAGTGAAACAAATGTCCAGACCATATCCAGGACCAACTGATCCTAAAGACGTAGGTTATTTCAGCCTACTCTTTTCAGCAATGAAACTGTATGTAGCAATCACTAACATTCATTTTTGTTCAAATGAAAATACAAAAATTGAATTACCGAATGAATTGTGCTGGCTCTTGCTTCTTGGCAACTTGCGTTGGTTGCGCAGCAGCTATTTTCGCATTTACCTCTTTTTCCAATGCCTCTCGTGTTTTCTTGGTAATCTAAGGCGGCAAATATGAAATCCATGACCAGAGATTTAGTTCATTTTGAACCAATAACAGAACACCACACTTAGGCCAACTTACTAACGATCTTCGAGCTATAGATAATACGTTAGCATCAAATAAACAAGGTACAAGTGACGTTGCCGGAAAAGATTTTTGGTACTGATACGCAATGTTCAGAGCAGGATGCTGCAATCTCTCATTCTCTTTGGAGTGTATGACAAGAAGCTACCAACAGATCTCATGTGAGCATGTCTTCTATGGGGGTTATATTTCGAAGTAATTGGTAAGTAACCTAAAGACTGAGGAATTGCAGTTTTCCAATTTTACATCACCGATGGCAATTAGTACCTTAAAAGGCACCTCACAGTTTCCATGCAATGGTAGCCATTGTGACATTTCCGCTAGCTGACCTCCCTAGTTCCAACAAAAAGAGTACCTGATGATGAGCAACAGCCAACACAATGGTACTTATTTGAAATTGATACATAAAGTAACAAAAGACAATAAAAGAAGATGAAAATAATACCTTCTGACCACATATTACCAAGGGTTTCCCCAAGAGTACCCACTGCTTTTGTAGTACAAAAAAAACACCAATGATGTTTGTACCTAACTAATAAACAAAATCTTGAAAGACTAATACCTCTTGAAGGGACTCCTCATCAGGCCGGGCTAGTTCTGGATCGTCATCTGCCCTTATCTGTGCTGGCAATAAATCTTTGAATTTTGAATGAATAACCTAGTAAGAAACAGTATTAGTCAGAGTATACTTTATAGGGGCATCGTACTGAACTCACAAACTGTTGAAATGGGAAAAGGTCAGAAGACATGAAAAAAAATTATTCCGTTTTCCTCACAGTTGCTCCTCAAATGAAACATAAAATAAAAACCTTATGTGAGAAATACTGATTTGGAGCGATTTTAAACCAACAAAACATAATGAAATGGAATTTACTCTTCATCAACGTACTCTTATGGCATGGCACATTCATTCAAGATAGGTTACTTACATGTGCCTGCAATATCACATAGTGAGTAAATAGTTTATAAAACTTTGCCATTGCTGACAACACAATTACATACAGGAAGTGTGCTTACAATAGAAAACAAGGTAATTCTTGTACTCTGTTTATAAGGGCTTGGTTCGAAATGGGTCTCCTTCTAGGGTGTATATCTGAGATCAGATTTACTTGAACTCCAAACAAGTTTGGATCCACTAGGCCTTGTATGATCTGCACCAGTGGTGGTTATGACCATAATCCTAGTAAACATGGTCTCTGACATGAAACAAATACATCAATGGAACACCAAGGGATCGATAATTGCAACTACAAACGACTAGTACCTGAAGCCTCCTCATATTACTAAAAACCAGTAAATAACACTACAATGACCAGTTACCTTGTCCTCTCTTCCACGTTGTCTTACTAAATCATCATACTTAATTTTTCCTGATGCATCTAATTGGACTGGCAGTGAATTGGAAGCAATCTGTCAATAATGAGATGCAATAGAAATCAGTGGCAAATATTTAATATTGTATGATAACTGAATAGTAATACAAAGCAATATCAGCTTTAGCAATAACGATGTAAAAAGTGTGGCACCTGAGGATTTATTTACCCAGACCAATCACTCCACAGCTCTTAAGTACTTGTCTGCCAGCCTGGGTATCCAAAGCCTGTTTACATCAAAGGCTATAGATAATAGAGAAAGAAATGGACTTCTTATTTCACTTTGCCTGTTGCTACGTCTGACCCCCCACTAGACTTTAATGAAATACTCATGCTTAAAAAAATTTCCAAATAAAGCTTTTTCAAGTGGCATTAAAGTTGTTCTAAAAGCAAAATTTTATTGTCATGAAATACTTTTAACGCACCCAAAGTTGGCAACCCTCATCATCATCATCATGTTCCATATCTGTTGTAGACATCGGAGATCTTTCCCCAACAGCCCCTGTCTTGCGTCATAGGGACTAGTTCCAGATTGGTTGAGTTCCTTTCAGTGGCCCACTGGTTCAGACAGTCCAAGTACGTCAACCGTTGTCTTCCTCTTACTCTCTTGCCTTTGATCTTTCCCAACAACATAAGGGCTTCGGGTCCAGGGTGACGGTTTATGTGGCCAAAGAAGGACATTTGCCTTTTTCGTATCTTTTCCAATAGAGACCGTTCTGTGTTTGCCATCCTCAACACTTCCTCATTGGTTTTCTTGTCCACCCAAGATACTCGAAGCATTCTTCTCAGGAACCATATCTCAACCGCTTCCAACTTCTTTCTCATCTCCCTGCTAATTGTCCAACTTTCGCACCCGTAAATCAAAACTGAAACAACATAAGAGTCCAAAACCCTGACTTTAGTTTTCATTGAGATGTTCTTGTTTTTTAATACGTTTTGTAGTTGGTTGAAAGTGGTTTTAGCCATCCCGATTCTCCTTTTGATTTCACCATCACATCTACCATTGGACGCGATTGTAAAACCTAAGCATTTAAACTTTTCAACTTGTTTTATAATTTGCCCGTTAATGGTAAGTACACATTTTGGTGCAACCTTTTTCTTCGATACCGCCATACATTCTGTTTTAGAAACATTAAGCTCTAGTCCCATTTGTTTGCTGTGGTCAACCACTTTATCCAGGATAGTCTGAAGGCCTCTCTGAGTACCGTGTCATCCGCGTATCTTAAATTTGTAATGTTGTGACCACCCACTGATACTCCCTTCATGTCGTCTAGGCTTCTTAAAATTATTTCACAGTACAGGTTGAATAGGTCTGGTGACATTACACAACCCTGCCTCACGCCCCTTCTGATTTCTTTACCATCCCTAAAAGTTACCGTCAGTTTCCCTTATTAAAGGTAAATGCTACAAGTTACTTTTGATAAGCCCGAGTAGCTACATAGGCAATTAAGAAAAACGATTTTACGCTTGTCAACAAATTTTCGTGCCACAAAGAGGTAGTAGAGTATATCAAATAAATCAACGCTCTTCCTTTGCCACCGAGCAAAAAACTCTAGCTACATCCCTGGGTCTCTTTCATCCCGTGTCCTGGTGGCCAACCTAGACTGTTGTCATTGCGTATTAAACCTCCAAATTATAAAGATGGCCCTATACTAATCATGTTTCGTGAGTTACTTGATATCAAAATTTTGTGTGAGTGCAAATGACAATGCAAAGCGTAAAACAAAAACATATGGTGGTCATAGACGATTTAGTCCCTAGGAATTGAAATGATTCTTGCATCACAGCTGTATTTTTATGGTAGGAAAGATGGCATTGTCATACTCAATACACGATAATTTCTTTTTATCAAAGTTAGTGCATCTTTGGAACTATTTCCCGAATTTATTGTTCCCAGATGAATGCTCTTGTTGTTTCGCGCGTTATCTCAAAACCCTTATTTTGATCTGCTCTTTGAATCCCAAGTGAGCTTCAATATAACACTTTCGCGTATTTTTATAACCCACGGACCTTAAATTGCCTTCTGTAACATAAAAGTGTTGAAACACAGGCTAGAGGGAAGCCACTCCTTAATCAGATGGTAGAGAAACATACATGATAGCGCATTGTATTCTAGACACGTAAAGCTAACCATATGTTTTGTACCAAAGATCAACTCGATAGCATTTGGAGATGACTTGTCAGAAGAAAGTAGAAACTTTATCGCCTTGGTTATAATATAAAAGAGGGAGATGCGGTTTACGTTAGTACATGAAAGGTTTATTTATTGCACATTTTAGAACATTCCAGTTGTGCTTTTTAAACTGACGATGTATCTTATTCACATATATCAGCTAATAAAAGTCAAACATTCGCAAACACTTGACATGTTAAACTGCGAATAATAAAAAATTTCTAGTTACGAGAAATACGACAACAACAGCAACTACAACAAACAACAACAACAAAAACCCAAACCGTCTTTAATAAAAATCTATTAAATCCGTGGATATGTAATGAAAATATAACAAAAGAAAAACTGCTACCGTACAAGTAACTCGGGCTCAGGCAAGTTTCTTGTCACCTCAACAGAAAATGTAATAAGTGTATCTTATGATGTAGCCTATTATATTTATAATAATAATAATAATAATAATAATAATGATGATGATGATGATAATTATAATTTTTTTTTAACTTAAAATACATTTTAATATCATACTACGTTACATTTGAATACTCACATCAACAATGGCATATTTAAATGATTATGATATAGTCGCGCCTACAGAACAAAATTACCAAACAAGTAAATCCGGGTTGCACCATTCTGAATCAC